>OMKK01056260.1:0-13915 GCA_900302305.1 Polymixia japonica | reverse complement strand
GCCTCTCTCTCATCTCTGTCGTTGTCTCTCTCTCTCTCTCTCTCTCTCTCTGTCTCAGTCTGTCTCTACCTCAGTCTGTCTTAGTCTCTCTGTCTCTCTCTCTCTCCCCTCTCACTCTCTCTCTCTCTCTCTCAGTCTCTCTCTGTCTGTCTGTGTCTGTTTCAGTCTCTTGGTCTCTCTGTCTCTGCCTCTCTCTCTATCTATGCCTCTGTCTCAGTCTGTCTCTCTTTCTCTCTGTCTCTGCCCCTCTCTCTCTCTCTCTGCCTCTGTCTCTGTCTCTCTCAGTCTCTCTGTCTCTGCCCCTCTCTCTATCTATGCCTCTGTCTCTGCCTTTGTCTCTGTACTTTCCTCTAATGTGTGTGTGTGTGTGTGTGTGTGTGTGCACGCTTGGTTGTGTGCACGTAGTTGGTGGTTTGGCAGGGGTGAAGCGGCCAGCAGAGGGCTGTCAGGATGAACCATCTGGGAAGAAGAACCAGCCTGTGGTCTCTAAGGTGTTCCCCCCGTCCAAACCTGCCATGGAGAAGTGCCCTCCCCCTTCCTCCATCATCATAAACCCCTCCTCCTCACCTGGTAGACGCTCCCCAACGCCAGCCAGAGATGCAACACGGGTAACGTCCTCTGTCTCATTTCTACATAGAGAGGCTTGCACTGGAAGCCCTCTAAAAGTGTTATGAATATATCAATTTATGCTGCCAGTTTAACCAAAACATACACAGACAATTAATCTGTTAGTTATAAATCAAACGGGTCTCTAAAAGACTCCATTCAGTGAACATTTTTTATTTTTTGGAGCTTTGTAACTAACCTAGTACATTGAGGGCCGGCAAGCTAAAAAATGTAAAAATAAATAAATTAAAAAAAGATAACATGACTAACTCTAGCTCTAAGCTCTGCGAGTTTGTCGTTAACATGGTGACATTTCAAAAAACAAAAGGAAACAAACACAATGTTCCCTGTAATTAACATCAAGTATGGCACAGTAATAGAATCCTTTGACATCATAATGTACATCAGAGCCACTTCACATAAATCAAGTTGTCATTTCCACTTCATGAGCTCTCTCTCTCTCCCTCCCTCCCTTCTATCTCCCTCTGTCAGAAGGAGGCATTGGTTGAGAACTCCCAGCGGACAGGAACTCTGAGCAATAAGTGTGTGTCATGTCAGAAGCATGTTCACTTGGTACAGCGACATCTAGTGGATGGGAAGCTCTACCACAGGAACTGTGCAAAGTAAGGTCCTCACACTACTAGTAGTCTTGTGCCCCCTTTTCCACTGCTGGTCCGTGCCGTGGTGAGCTGTGCCATCAAACAGAGCTTTACCTTTGTGTGACTTTCAACAGAATTATAATTATAAGGTTATCTATGGTCATTATTTTACATGCTAGTTGAACTCGCAGTGCTTGTATCCATGAAAGAAGTCACGGTGTTGGTTACTCACCCCCATGTCAGTCGGATCCCAACCGAAGATTTTAATATTGACGGTGTTAGAAGCCGATTCGACAGGCCGCTGTATGTCCCAGTGTTAGTTTTTTCCGTTTTGAAGCACGTGCACTGGACTACATGCACTCAGCTGTGGCCGGGCACACGCTTCAATATGGAGTATTTGGGTGAAGACGAACTAAATATTGAAGAAAATACATCACTGTGCAATAGTTTGGCTACAAACTACTACCCTTGAATTTTGCAGCATGAGCTGCTTTGGGATATTTGATGGTCATTTGTATCTGCTTCTAACGCCGTCAATATTATATGGATTTAAAAACTTAAATTGGGATTCGACTGATAGGGGGGTGAGGAACCAACACAACATGTTAGTTGTATAAGTGAACTTTTCCTTTAAGCCTTTCGTTTTTGTTGCTGAGTGTTCTTTTGTATTGTCCATCCTCCAGGGCTCTGTCGTCTTCGAACACAAACACGCCCCTCCGAGACTTACCCAAAAACGTTGTATCAGCTGTATCCAAATACGTGCCGCATTCGGACCCCATTAAAGCCGACGTCACCCCGGCTCCTGTCCCCTCCAAGCTGGGCCCTTCCTGGCTGACCTCCAAGACGCCGCAGTCCAGCCCCCCGGCTACCACCTCCACCACCGCAACATCCACATCGTCTCCTCTGCGACCTGCATGGGGACTCTCCTCCTCCTCGGGTAGAGGGAACCAGACTGCGGTTGACCCTGCACCTACCGCCACTACTACCACCAGGCCCAGTGCAGCCCCACCGTCTACTTCTGACCCCACGTTTACCACCACGACCATCGTCACCAGGCCCGTCGCGGCCCCGAGGACCTCCGTCACTGCATCCAAAACGCAGCAGGCCAAGCTGAATTTCTTCCAAAAGGGACCCAACGCTGCTGAGGAAGAGAAGAAGACCCCAGCCAAGAATATAAACACGAGAGGAGGGTTGACTGTGGACAGTCGGGGCCAAGGAGTAACGGTGGGTCAGAGCGTGAGTGTGGTCGTGAGTGTAGCTGGCGCGGGCGGTAAGGACGCTCGCGTTAGCGGTAGCGGTAGCGCGGGCGGGGATAGGGCCAAAGCAGCGGGCGTGGGAGGAGGTTCTGGAAAGGTCTGGCCTAAAGAGGACAACGGCAGCAGCAGTAAGACCCAGGCAGCAGCTGCCTTCATCTCCAAGAAACTGACCGAGGAGAACAACAATAACAACACTAAGCCGGCGACCACCGCAGTGCTGAAGAAGACGGACAAGTGAGTAACTCCCACACACACACACACGCACCAGATTACAGTAGATGCTGGTGAAGAATGGTATTTAATACTCAACAAGAGATAAGGTAAGACAAGATAAGATTAACTCTATTTATCGCTGTGGGGAAATTGCATTGTCACAGCAGCCATCATAGAGTACAGCAAAGAGGAAAAGCATGTAAGTAGTAATAGTAACTTGCATTAGTAAGCACAGCACGCCACATGTAAAGGCTGTTTGACGCTTCTGCGGAGTACACGTAAAAGTGGGTCTGCATAGGTTGCAGTCCGGGTCCGCGTAGATGTCGCGCACCTCCTTCAAGAATTTTAACTGTGCGTAGATAGTGTAGATAGCATAGATGGTTGACTGGTGGTCACTCGTATAGTTCACTTCCTGTTGCAAATTTTAAGCAACAAGCGTCGAGCAATGGGAAGAGAGGCTAGCCGATGAGGTCATCAGACAAGTCACGTTTGATTCATTGATTGATGTTTGATTGATTGATTGATTGATGTTGACAATTGACGTTCAATACAGAGATGTTCAAAACGTCGCCGTCTGTGAGCGGAAACGTTATTGCGTGGCCTGTGCAACCTGCTGCACAGGTATGAATGCTCTGCCCGATTGCGAGTGCCGCACACAAGTATGCAGACTACGCAAAAGCATAAAACAAGCCTACGTGTCAAATACAAGCGACAATCAAGAGGAGTAAAATACAATAGATAATGTGCACTAAAACGTGTTAAATGTACACTATATATAAAAAAGGAAATAAGTGGAATTCAAAGCATCTTAAAAGCATTTTAAAAGTGTGAACAGTGTACCGTACAGCAGAAGGTGAAAATATGTACAGTGTAAAACAAAGAAATACACAATGAGAATATGACCATTCTTAGTGCTGCAAGACAAACTATGAAGCTTGACGAAATATCAATTATGTGCAACAGATTGTATATGTGCATACTATATACATCATTGGTGTAGCGTTCCAGTTCTTTTCAGTCCAATTCGGCTTGAAAAGGTTCAGTGGAAAATGTGCAGTACACAATCGTGTTTCAGTCCAGTCCAGTTCAGTTGGGTTACGTTCAGCAGACTCCCAGTGGGCTGAGCCTGGGGTCGTTGTGGCTCAGGGCACTGAGGAGTCTGATGGCGGCTGAAACGGAGGCTGAAGGTACTCCGACGCTGCGTCAGCTCACCTCAGAGGGCTGGGAGCTGTTGTCTAAGATGTTCAGTTTTAGTCCTCACCTCTTGCTACGGCCTACGGAGTGAAGTCGAGGCTCGGTCCAACATATTACAGAACCAGACGACCAATCTCTCTTATCAGGTCTCAAGTGGAGCCTTCTAAGACGGAGACGGGGGGTGTCAGAGGAAGAGTGAAGCTCAAAGCGGATCCTTCACTTCTAGCCGACTTGCAGACTCCGTCCATCACTACGACTCCAGCCCCGGCCAGTAGGAGTGGACTGCCTGACAGAACGCCCGACAAAAGTTCCCCCAAGCCTGCCAGCGCAGCATCATCCGACACTATAGGTGAATATTGAAACTTCACAACTGGCTAAAAAAAACAAACACCTCCATAACTGTCCACAGAGCGGTTTGTCCTTCTATAATGCTTGCTGTGACAGTAAGTGATGTGTGAGACGGTGCAGACAGTATTGATTTAAACATCATTTATCTGGGCCACGTAAATTCCCATGACTCATTGGATCCCATTAAGTTTGAAGCTACATCAGATGTCCTATTGGAAAAACCTCCTGGCCAACTATTATTCCACATTCTGCAGTATCTCTGTGTAAAGTAAAAAGCCCCCATGCTCCTTTCTGGAAATTACCTTGACAATTGTCTTCAGGTTCCTGGGCAAGACCTGTTGTAATCAAATGCACAGCAGGAAGGATGTCTGACCTTGATTATAGTTCTGACCTGGTTATATTGTCCTTTCCTAGGGTTTTGACCTTGATGCTGACCTTTGATGTCAGAAGCAAATGAATAAAACCCTATTGTATATATATAAACAGACCTGTGCTGCATAACAACAGAGCTATACAACAGGAAATGGCTTTCGGAACATTTGAAACTACAGGAAGTGACCTTGAAAAAAATATCTTCCCTTCATTTCTCCTTCTCAACAGCATTGGAAAACAGCGACTGTCCTGCAGAGTGGAGGCTTAAGCTCAAACCTGTCTCCAAGGACACAAGGTAAGACTTTGCTAACTCGGTGAATGACTCTGTTCCTGCATTTTTACTATCCTGCCTTTTGTCACTGTATCCCACTTTTTGTCCAGCTCATTCCAAAAGCTCATTGGCTGCGTTCCTAATTTGTTACCGTAGCAGAAGGCACGGTTCAGCAGACCGGGCTCAACAGCGCAGACGTGTGTCAACTGTACGCGCGCTTATTTTTCCCGGTGTCTCATCCATCCTTCCATTCTTCCGTCCATCTATCCCGTCATTCATCCCGCAGGAAGTCTGTACCCGCTGCTGCTCCAAAGGGCGCAGCTATGATTTGTTGTCGGAGAGTTCAGACTCTCTCCTTGCGCCGCGCGTGGTGTGAGACCCGAATGGTGTCAAGAGTAGCATCCACCATGGTGCAGCATATGTTCAGTGCTCAGAGATCCCTTCCCTAGATGACCTTTCCTGATGCTCTCATGAAGCAAAACTAAAGAATCGGGAAAGAAAGGGACTAAATTAAAACGTGTTGTTGAATTCCCGCTCTCAATTAAAACTTTTTTTTATTTTTATTTTTTATCCTAAATCAAAACTATTTATTTTATTTTATTTTAAAGTTTTCCCTCTTCTCTCCCTCTCTACCCCTAACCTCCCTCTCTTTCTATCTCTTCGTCTCTCCTCTATCCACAGCCCTGCTGGTCCCAAGCAGTCGTCTCCTCTGCCCTCTCATAGTAAGCCGGCTGACGGTCCCTCCAAGCCCTGGCCTGCCGGAGCAGGGAAGTCCCACGTCGCAGACCCTCCTCTGCACCCTTCCTCCAGCCACCCACCCAGCCCATCTGCGCCTACCACCAGACCAGCGGCAAAGGGTACGAACACGGCCTCCTGTCTTGTCACCCTCTTCCTTTTAAAAGTAATAAAGGACTAAGGCGAAGGCAACGGCGTCCGCAGCGTCTCGGGAACTCCTCTAGCTTTTGACTTTTTGCTCTGAATTGTCTTTATCTCTCTCTGTTTATCTTATCCGTACTATCCATGTGTCACTCTCTCTCTCAGGCTTTCTGAATGGAGAGAGCTCCCTAACTGCAAATGGTACCAAGCCAGAGCCGAAGTCCTCCAAGGTTAGCTAAATCTTCCTTCCACATCACACAGGGGAAATGAGGCTTGTTGAGTAGCACTGAATTCGGGTTTGTTTGAAATGAGTGAGAGGGAATTCATAGGACATCAGTTCATATTGTTCGTCAAAGCCACTGGGATTAGTGACTTACTTTTCCGTGCCTTTATGTCTTCATCAAATGCTTCTGAAAGCGTCGCAGTGTGTTTTGGTATACATCATTGGTTTCGTATGTGCGTGTGCGTGCGCGTGTGTGTAGACCAAGCCAGACTATATCCCCAAGGAGAAGATTATGGAGGAGCTGCAGGAAATTGAAGACAGTCTGAACGACTTGGAGAAGAGAGGAGTTGATCTGGAAACACGGCTTCGCCGCAGCGAGGAGGGTGAGACGCGCACACACACACACTGACATACAATCCTCCCTTTTAGTCAGGACTTGCTGGTATCGTCTACTGAGGCTTGTAATGAAACGAGGGGAAAGGGGAAAGCTCGGAATGAGATGAAGGACCGGAGATGAAATTAACTGTGTGTTTATGTGTCAGAGGGAGAAGAGGACTCTCTCGCGGATGAGTTGATGATTGAGTGGTTCAACCTCATCAGGAACAAGCAAGTAGCCATTCGCCGCGAGTCTGAGCTGGTCTACATGTGAGTACAACTAGATCTCCTCTCTCTCAACCAAACCATTATGTCCAGTTGTCAAAAATAGAACGGTATAGTCGTAGTGGGATGATATAAATGGATGTAACCGAATAAAGATAAAGCAGGACGTTGCCCAAAATATAATGCGCAATTTCCAAAAACATATAATCCACAGCATATATTTGTGTGTGTGTGTGTGTTTGTGTATATCTGTATAGAGCAAGAACCCAAGACTTAGAGGAACAGCAGCCCAGTGTTGAACAGGAGCTTAGACGTCTGATGGAAAAACCAGGTGACGGCCCGGGGCGTCAGGCAAAACACACTGTAGTCAACACAATACGTGATCTATATGAAACACAACAGAGACGTGAAACCAAAATGTGTGTGTGTGTGTGTGTGTGTGTGCGCGCAGATCATTTGAAGACATCGTGGGACCGGAGGAGAGAGGAGGAGCTGATGGCCAAACTGGTGGAGATCGTCAATGACAGAAACGCTATTGTAGACGGACTGGACGAGGACAGACTCAGGTGCGTTTATTACGATTGTTTTTGTTTTGTTTTTTAAAAATGCAAACCGTATATATATTTATTGACTATTTTTTAGACAAAATCTCCCCGGTGGTTCATTTTTGTTTGTTCGCGTTTCATTTTCTCAGGGAGGAAGAGGAGGACGAGCAGCTAAACAAGATGATGATGAATTTCGGTGAGTCTCCGCACCACCTCCACAGGCCGGCTGACCCGCCTCCACTGTGTTCATTAGTTACCACAACCTCTCTGTCACAACAACCTGGTAGACTTATAAATTATCCAATTTAGGATTTCCATCATGAGGCCCTCTAATTGAAGTAGATGGATTTCTCATGCTGCGGTTTATGAATGTGTGTGTGTGTGCGTGCGCTGTACAGTTTGAGGGTGCTGCTGGGTAATGTTTTCATCTCATTTGATCTAATGACTACTAATGGAAAAAAGCATCAAACAAAATGTCCCCCCCTCTTTCTCTGAGCGGAGTTCCTATTAGCCAAATGGATAATGTAGCTGGTTAATTTGACCCTCTGATAGAATAGAGTTAAAGCTGGCTTCATTTGCAATTCATGACTGGGAAAGCAGGGCTGAAATTGAGGAGATTTATTGAACTTCAGCAAAAGGTTGTTATGCTACAACGAGTGAACGTTGACCGCAGGCTAAAGACTAGCCATTTAGATTTAATGTATTCATAAAGTTAATACCAAAGTTTCACAGTTCATTCCCACTCTGAGTGGATTCAGTAGTTATATATAGTTTTTTATATATATATATATACATATATATATATATAACTCTATCTTTGTGTGTGTGTATAACTCTCTTTTCCTTTTGTATTGAGGGTGTGGCCCATGATTTTAAGAAAGAGAAAATCACTTATGGATCTTGTTGCCTCTGGTTTTGTATCATGTACAGTTCTAACACCCCCCCCCTCTCCTCTCCTGCCCTTCACTCTCTCAGACATAAAGAAAGACAAGCCAAAGAAAAAGTCTCCAATGTCCAAGTTGTTCAGCTGGGGGAACAAGAAGGAAGGATGATTCTCTGCTGATCAACTCTGGGACACACACACACACACACACACTGCTGGTTCTTTCTTTGATCTTGTTGCTGCTCTTGTTGTAGTCTTAGTGTCAGTTCACTCAGTCTGTGATTCAGGGGATGGTGTGTGTGTGTGTGTGTGTGTGTGTGTGTGTGACCTGTCATTCTCATCAATGCTTCTAGAAAAGTGCCCTTCCCTCTGTCTACTTCATCACTCAAGATGGTGACATTACCCCTGCCCCGCCAGCACGACACACACACACACACACACACACACTGTTTAGGGGGTTAATGACTCATCAGTGTTAGCTGTGATGTGATTGGATTCAGTGCTCCAGTTGTTAGTTTAATCTCCTTCTAATCCCCCCCCCTCCTCCTCCTCACACACACACACACACACACACACACACACCCAATATGTATTACTTGTGCATCTTATTGAAATGTATAGTGCATAGGTCTTGATAAACAAGACTCATAACTGCAGGGTGCAGGGGAATGTTTTGAACCATGTTTGACCATATTTTTCCGTCTGTATTACAAATCATTTGCTACTGTGTTGAGGCATTTACTTCAGGGTCCACTGTATGAACCCTGCCATACCCGTAGAAAGCATTTTGTGTGACACTACACCTACATGCTTTGCGTAAGAGACATCTCTATACATGGTAAACATGCATACGCCCAGTAATTCACACCATTGCATATATTTGCTCACGACTCTTTCCGTTGATGACACATCATTTCTGCAGCATATAGAAGAATTTTATGTACTTTATTTCTGTATACCCCCCCAAACAAAAAGCAACAACACACACGATCATTTAATTTAGAACTATATCCACGATTATCTGTATTTGATGTTCATGCTTTTATTACAAATAAGTCACTGGACTTCCTGCTCCCATTATTTTCTTTCAACTCTGTATTTTGTCGCTCTCTATTACTTTATTAGATTCTTATTCATTCGTGTTCTCTCTGAATGTTTTGAATCATTTTCATGTGTAGAGAACGTTTTTTTTATTTGGTTATTAGCTAATGGAAAGGAACAATTTCGTTCTGTATGGTTTGTCTGACAGAATTGATGTATGAGCATGTAGGTGTGAGTGGGCTGTGTCCAAGAACTGGTCCATATTGGATCTGGATGTGAGCGGCACTTGTTTTAAAAATGGCCACAACTGAAATAAGTGCTCACACGTTGAGATATTTATAAACTGTTAAAGCACTTTTTAGAGGGATAAAGTTTTCCAGTGGGAAAGTTGTTTGTTGTGATAGTGTTTATGTGGTAAATACTGTAATGTAGTACCTCACAGCTAATATCGGCTGTTTTCTATGTAAGCCTTTTAGAAATAAATGAAATACATTTTTAAATAATTTTTACAGAACCACTGAACAAATATTGTTTTGTCTTTCGTGTGGCCAAACTGCTATAATTTCAGCAGAATCTCTTGGCTGTGCACATAATAAAAAATAATGACATAATAAATCCTGTACTTGTGCACCTTCTAAATGCGAATAAATGTCATGATGTTAAAAATAAAAAATCTTTCTCCCATCAAGGCCTATTTGTATAAAATCTGCACTCAACAGGATCTTCATTAGTTGGAGAAATTGTGGCCTGGATTTTTACTTGAATTATCGTTATTTTATTTATTTATGATAAATAGTTATACACAGAACTATGTCTCTGGTTGACATGAGTGTGCTGAAGACTATGTGGGGTGTCTTGAGATTTTGCTTGTAAAGAAAATGTCAAAGCAAAAATATTACAAACTTTTATTAATGAATGGAGTCTTCCCTGGCTTGTCCTTGCTCCCTCTAAATTAATACAGTTGCATCCAACTGTCGGTAGGCCTAGCTATTTGTTTTTCTGTTTTTTAATCTCCTGTTGCATCAAGACACCAGGAATGTTGTTTTCCTCTAGTGTGTTGAAACGGCTATTTTTAACCCCAGGGATACCTATATTACGGCCACTCTGTCTGTTACTCATTTGATACGCAGCATATGACACTATGATTCTTAATCTGAAGTTGTGTTATTTGTGCTATTAATTCACACCCCTTGAAGTCTGCGAGGGCGTCTGACCATAAGAAATTGTGAACCCGCTGAGGTGACGATGCATTACCACCACGTAACCACCAGGGGGTAGCGTGTACCTTCTCTTCCCAGCCTGGACAGCAGTACGCCACAAAGCGGTGACAACAACAGAAAGCGACATAACCCCCATGTGACCGGAGATGGTTGACTGGTCGGGTCTCTCTTCTATAGAGCTCCGCTTGTGGCCCCGCAGGCCTGGGGTCGAGTCCCACCGGGAACTTTCCTCTTCTGTGTCTCTCCCCCGCCGTCCCCTACTTGTCCAAGATAAACAATAAGACTGGCTACTGGTAAGAGAAGTGTCCACACTCCTTTTTAAAATAAATAATAAAATAACTTCAATTTCTGTTTTACAGACTTTCAAATGTTGAACAAAGTATATGGTTAACATAGTTTTGCTTGCAAGCAATGTTTTCAGTTTAATTTTTAGTCTTGCATTCAATTCAGCTGCACTTCACTGTCTAAGAAAGACCTACACGCAAAATATTCTAAGTTTGTACTTCAGCCAGATGCGCCACGGGCATTAACCTACAGAGGTTTTAAATCACAAATGAGCAGTCAACCCTCCTGCATCGTCACTTCTGTCAACACAAAGTATGCGAGGGATCAATGTACTATAAGCATACCGAGAAGTGGTGTATGGGAAAGCTGTCAGCATCTCCTCTACTGCAGCATCTAGGCCTATAGCAACTATAAAAACATCGAGGTTTGACAGGAATGAATTTTCCCCACTGTGGTGAAATATCTATTTAATGGATGGAAAAGAGAAAGTAAGAAATAATACCAGAAAAAAGAGCAGGCAAATTGAGTTTTAGCTTTGGTTTGTTTTTTATCTGCGAGTGTGAAAATACAACACTGTGTAATGTTTTCCTCTCTAAAGGCTACATCTGTTCCTGTTGTTATGTGTGAAAGCATTTGTTGAGTTCTTCTTTGCACCGTGATAAACTGTTCCATCACTGCGCCGCTGTGTGTCTGAATCAATCACGTCTCCGGTAACTATGGAACGCGAAGTGTTTATTTTAGGGGTGAAAATGTGTTTTTAAGGTGACTCAGTGAGGTACATTTATAATGTTGGGAGAGTACGACTTCACTGCTCAACCGACTGCGTTAATGCCTTTGAGGTGGTTCATTTACATAACACAGTGCGCACATTCACTGAGACTTTTAAAACAGTTTAGTGAGTTTTAGAAGGTCTAGTCTGTGAACTGTAGTAATGTGACTGAACCGTAGTTATTTCCAAAAAAGAAGCAGAGTTCTATCCGTGTCGAACAGTTTGATCTCGATTTTTGCATACTCAACCTGTTGTTATCGAAAGGGAACACTTCCATCCTCTTTTCTTCTCTCTTTCACGGCTGAAAGAAAAGCTGCACTCACAATAGCGCGCACTCTCTTTCCTTCCTCTCTTTATATCCCTCTATCCATCCCTCTCTCTCTCTCTCTCTCTCTCTCTCTCTCTCTCTCTCACACACACACACACACACACACCGCACACACAGATTACTGTCCTCTGATGCTAAAACTGGATGTTAACAAATGCCAATGTGTCACTTTAGCTCCGGACGCGTGGGATTATGGGTATTGCCTCTATATTTGCATTGGCACCAAAATGTATATAACACTGAGTGCAGAACAATTTTCTGCACATGTAATAGCTACCACAAAGAATATACGTTCTTATCTCGTCTTCTTACCCATGTCCAGAGGTTGTAATGAAAAGATAACATATATTTTCATAACTTTATGTAGGGAATAAAATAGAAACGCGTTTAAGCAAAACAAAATATTTTAAAACATTTTAGTATCACGTGTAAGACTTTAGTTTTTATTCTGCTTTCTTCTTTGTCTTTCTCTTCTCCAACTGCCAAACAAAAGTGTCGCTTGGTTTGTTTGCAAAGACATTGCTGCATTACTAAAATAATTGTTGTGCGCTAACATATAATCTGAGGTGAAGAAAATGGCAGTTAACACGTGATGTCATCCATTTACAGGATGAAATTAATTTCTGCATTCTGGACATTTCTCAGCTGCTCTTCTTGCTCCACAATGAGAGAGGCCAGCCTAACTTTGATGGTAGGTTCCTGTACTTCACTGGTAACGCCGATATGAAATTATCCGCTCTATAAAAGTACTTTGTGTGAGTGACCTTCCCTACCCTCAATGTATTTTAATGGGTTTCATGAGGTTCTTATAAACCAGTGAGAGGCCTTAAAGAGGATCACATAAGGCAGTTCAAAGTGCTATAATCTCATTTTGTAGACTGCTCTTAGTGGTAAAAAAACAGCTGTAGATTCTAGTCTGTGTTTAGATAAAACACTTTGCGTCTCTCTGTCTCTCTCTCTGTCTCTGTCTCTGTCTCTCTCTCTAACACACACATAAGAGCAGAGTGCGCTCCACTTTGGTAAAACAGTGAGAAATCGGTGTGGACATGATGACAGATTTATGTGTGCAGACAACTTAACACAAGGGGGGCTTTATTGGGTGTGTACAGAAGTCATTTCCAAATGATTTTTGGTGTATATGAGGCATTGCTGCACACACAAAGTGGTAGAAATAGTCAGAATTGAACTGCGGCTTTCTTATTGTTTCAAAGAATTCAAAAAAAGTCTTATTTCCTTGCGCTGCATTCTCTTTTTCTCAATCCTCTTTTTTTTTATCACAGAATTCTGTTAAGGTATAAATGTGTCTTTGTGAATGCGCTGCTGGAAAAGCGATCACAGCCCTGGGACTCCCTGAAGCGCCCCTGTATGTAGCCCGTGGAAACCCCTCGCATGTGGTCTCCACTCACACATACACACCTTTGCGTCAGGCGGGAAAAAAAATCATTTCACCCCGAAGACAGGCAGGATTGTGGTTCAGGTCTCCCTCTTTGTGTTTCTCTAAGTGTCTGTGACAAGGCAGGAGGCGAGGGGTAATGATTGGTGTGTCTGTATATGTGTTTATGTGAGAGGGAATTAAGCGAGAGAATATTGCGTGCAGACAGATTGAGTTTCTCCAAAGATGGATATCTGTTTCTGTGAATGAGTCACAGGAATGAATGGAAGTGTGTAAGGTTTAGGGGAAAATATGACACAATACATTTTGACACCATGCCTCATATAAGTATTTTTTATTATATTTTAAGTGTAAAGATATATAAACCCTCTTATTGTCCTATTAAACGATGTGCCTTAAAATGAAAAAAACAAAACAAAAAAAACAACAGTTTATCAAACACCATTGAAAGGCTTTGAATTAGTAATTGATTCCTGATTTTTTTTACTCAAAATAAATTGAAATCGTAAATTGCAGAATACCAGATATAGAATTGCAATAACCATTGTACTTTATAACAAAACATTAATATTTGCAATGTTCTCATGTTGTGGCCCAGTTATTGTGATAATCTCACAGCATGGACCATCTCTCTGACAAACCCCACCCAGGAAGAGAGAGAGAGACTGCGATTTCCCCTATTTCTCAGTGCGTCTGTACTTTGAAGCATCTTAATATGATCTCTTACCCCCTGGACCCTCAGATATTTGAAGGTCAACGCAGTGCCGGAGCTGTGTGTATGCAGGTGCTTAAGCACTCACATTTACTGTTAATTGCGCTGATTGAGAGCAGCAGAAGAGCTTAAAACACAAGACGAGAGAAGCACTCAAGTGGCTATCACTATCATAAAGGAG
>OMKK01056259.1:0-14146 GCA_900302305.1 Polymixia japonica | reverse complement strand
GGAAGGAGACAAATATCACAGTGAAGGGGGGGAGAGGGGGGGTTGTTTTAAACTCAGAAGATATTGGACATCATAGAAACCTACTCCTATCATCGGTATCCTCAACTTTCATGCAACTGAAAAATAAGGTTAAAGATCGAATGCTTTAAATATTTGAAACAAAAACAAAACAAACAAACAAAAAGATTTAAAGAGTATTTGATTTAGCTTGAGGAGCGTTTGAAATATTAATGTGCCTGGTGAATAAAGCACATTTCAAATAGTAGTTGAACATAAATATTTAATATAAATATTTCAAACTACATTTGAATTACATTTTTTTGTCCAGGACTGACATGCATCAGCCAAAAGCGGTGGCTAGGTGTGTGGTGAGGTCATGGTGAGGTCACCTCTTAGGAAATTGTGCTTTATGCATCATGAAAAGGGCATGGAACTAACTTTTTAGTCAGTTGGCCACAGTGAGAAGGGGAATTCAGAATTTAACCAGGAAATATTTTTTCTTTACAGTTAAAGAAGTTTTCAAAAAAGAATAAAATGGAATAGAATAGGCAAACACAGATTGGACCTGGCAAAGTGGCTCATAGGATTGACAGACTTTGACTATCAAAGTTTTTTACCAGCATTTGGCTAGTGCCTAGTGTTAATTTCAAACCCTGATCATCAGTATCAAAATGAGGTACTATCCGGTTACTTTTGGGTCAAGGCTCCCAGTGTGTTGGGGGAGACAATTAGATGCACAAAAACAGTGTGACAGTATAACCATAAGGGTGTTTTCAACAAAGAAAATATAACTGGATGGTGCTACCCGGTACAAAGAGCTTGTTTTAGAACAATTTAATAAATCTTTTCCTGTCTATGTGAACTACAGCAAGTCTCACATACTGCTGCCAGGTGAAGGGGTTCCGCCACAGAGTTATGATACTGACAGAGATAGGAAATTATAATATCCCAAACTCATCATTAACAACTGACAAAATTAGAGAACCGCGCAAAAGCGACTAACACATTAGTCAAATAATGAGATCAATACTTTGCTCAAATGAAGCTGAATCAACACACTCTAAAATGAGGATATTGGAGTATGTGTAATAAGCCCATTGTACTCTCTTATGGCTACCAGTTTCAGCTCAAGTTTACATTATATAACTTGAGTTATTATAGCAATAAGTGGTTGTTACGATTATAAAAAGACAATCCGACCCACCAAAGACCTTTAAGAGTACATAATAGATATATGTGTGTGTCTGTGTATGTGTATTTGTGAGTCTACAAAACCAATCTATGCTATAGATTGACACTCTAATAGAGGAATATTGCATGAGGGAGAGTTGGGGTTTGGGGTGGAGGGGGTCTTGGATCTCCAAGCAATGCAATGGAACAAGCTGGCCATTGACTAAATGAAGCATTGTATTTGTCCACTAGTCTAGTCTCTCCTGGGGCATTAGCTGGAGTGGTTAATCAGTCAGTCAGTCAGTCAGTCCATCAGTCAGGGGCTGCTCTTCCAATGCGGCGGCCGAGCCATTGGTCTCCCCTCTGTCACTCCCTGCCTCCCCCTCCTCCTTGTCCTCCTCCCCGGTCAGAGGGTCTAGGGTGGACAGGCGGTCCAGAGGGTCCAGGATACAGGTTTTGGGCTCGGGGGTGAGGAGGGACAGCTGAGGCAGAAGCGGGCCTTCCCGGAGCTTGGCAGCTAGCTCCTTTGCGCTGCAGGATGGGGTGTTGGTCTCGTAGATGTCGTGGAAGTTGTTGTAGTCCACCTCGTAGAAGCCCTTCTCCAGGGAGAGGACAGGGGTGAAGCGATAACCCCACAGCACCTCTGTGTCCAGGTAGGAGCTTCGAGCCTGGCACGTCATCCCTGTTACAGGTATGGATAGACATCATGCATACGTATACACACATACACACACACACACACACACAAAAACACATGCATGCACATAGCATACGAAAATAGCATGGACACACACGTAACATACATAGACAATGTGGATACATACACACACACACAGGCATGTGCAGAGACAAATATGCACATAATTAGCAGTAGACAGGTAAACCCACACACACACACACACACACACAGCAGAAAAAGACAGATGGAAAGGGGTGTAGGAAGAAAGAGAGAGCAACAGTAAATTATTCACAAACAAGGCTACACTCTTGAGTCAATAACAGGCCGAGGTCGTAGAATCAACAAACAGAGGCAGCCATCGGTTAGAATAAGCTATGGGCAGCTAGACCCGTACGGCCGAGCGTGTTCCTATACGCCAGGGACCTTCTCTTTGTCTTAGAAAATGTCTCAGCCTCACAAACCTGCTTTGAATCATAGGTCAAGACTAAGCAAGGCTCACTCTCAAAATTGAATACTTCTGCCCTTCATACCAAGTCACCACTGAACAGTTCCTGAGTCACTTACCTATAGCAAAATCTTGGCACTGTAACCTAGCAATGCCTTTGATTCAGGCTATACATTTTTGTTTAGGTTAACTGAGCTGACACTTTCCAAGCTGCTGCGCTGCTTTGGAGTAACGGCTAGCACTGAGAACAATTTGGAAAAAAAAAAAAACTAATTTACCAGACCATTCCCTTTTAGTTATAAGGTTACCGAATGGATCAATCATGACTTTTCTTTTTTCAGCATTGTTTTCTTTTTTTTGTCTTGCCCTGAAGTAATACGTTTAGTGAATGGCCAATTCTTCAAGGAGACCTCTAATATGCTGGCGGCCGTGGCGGCGAGGGTTGCGTGTACTTCTGCAATGTTTCCAAATGACCACAGCAAATCTTCAATTTCGTTGTTTCAAATTGAACTAATAACATAAGGATACTTTATTGAACCCCGTAGGGAAATTGCCTCTCTCCATAGGGGGATCAGAATGCAGGGTTGGTTACAGGTAGGGATTTATTGTCTTGCTCAAGGATACTTCAGCTGACCCTGGGGCTTGAACCTGGGTAGTCAGATCTCTCTATTCTACACTGCTGCCCAAACCTTGGAACATTCAAGCAAAATGGCCGCTTGAACAAATGTCGAGCGGCCAAGTCATCTGTTTGAGACTAAGATGCGAAGAAGAAGCAAGCCAGTGAATGAAGAAGATGGTTTTGGGAAATCAAACACTTCTCAGCGAGCAGGTATTAGTACCAATCCAGATTCCAGTATCATCTTCAGAAGCAGATAACTAATGCAGCCACTGGCCATGAGATCAAATGTATTAGAAATAATCTGTTGACTTAAGTCTTGGATGTGGTCACAGTAACTGGTAACTGCCAGCATGTAGTGTCACTGGAATAATCAAATCCATTTAGTTTGGAAGCTAGTAATTGTTTTTCTTTCTCTTGAGTGGTTAAATGCAGTGTTTTGTTTGTGTATGTGTGTGTATGTTTGTGTGTGCCTGTGTGTCTACGCGCATCTGGAGCCTAGCTAGAATGCTATGATCTACTGCTAATAGTCCCTGGAGAATAAAGCTACCCCATCATGAGTACATTCAGGTTTTGTAAAGTCATTACTTAGCATGAGGAGAAACACAATGGTCCACCAGAGGAATGACCTCAGCTTGCTGACCACATAAATATTTGGTTGGCAATGCAGAACTTCTATTACTAAGAAGATAAATTCTTGATACATTTCTTTAGGCGCAGTCCACGATTGGTCACGTCGCCTAAAGGCCAGGATATACTTAAGCAAAGGTAGACGTATGCATATAGATGTGGAGAAGGGGTTTATGGGTAATCGTTCCCAGAGGTTCACCAAGTAGCCGACATGCAAAATCCAAACTTTGCATGGAACCTCACAGTCTTCCTCCACGTCGTAACTACGCGGATTGGTTGAGCAAGGAAGGATATCCGACGGAACCAAACCAAAACAACAGAGAACCACAGGTATATGAACATAACAAACTCATCACATCGAAGGATAGAGATGGAGCAGTTCGAGAAGCAACTTGCGACCCAGATTTCAGGCGTTTCCTGTGTATTTTGGTTTCATAACTGCAACACTGCCATCTAGTGGTAACGTACATGCAATGTGCTACTATGAAGGCTGACACTATGTGAACAAAGGGGTTTGTGGGTAACTGTAGCTCCCAGGGGCTAGCCAAGCAGCTGACGTACACACCCCTGAAATCTCTACTTCGCATAAAGTGTATCTGTGGTCCCACGTGTCGTAACAACGCTGATTGGTTAGTTAGAGTAAGGAAGGATATCCTATAGAAGGATATTTGGTAGCATGACGTCAACGCATACAGAACCAAAGCAACAGAAAACCACAGGTATCTGAACATAATTAACTCTTCATATCGAAGGATAGAAATGGAGCAGTTAGAGGAGCAAGTTGCTGAAGAGGTGTGTGTCACAACCTCAACCAGCATATCTTCCTGATCCACTCTACTCCAGTCCTGGTTTCTACCCTCTCCAGTTCCTGTCTCTGCTTCACCTCTGTCTACTACCTGCTACACTAGGTGCACCTCATCTGCTCAATTCAGGCATGTGAAGGACAAAAAAGCAGGAAAACATACAGACCTTAGTTTCTTAGAGTAAAGAACACGGTGCGTTGCTATGCTACGGCTCTTTGTTGCTCTAAATCTACACAAACTGTAATGTTTTATCTTTCATTCTACTGTCAACTAACCTTGACTAACTAACCTCAAATAACTAGCCTCAACTAACTAACGGAACCTCAACGGAAGTGTAGCCAAATTTGGATACTTCATAGCAAAATCGGCGATCAACAGTGAATATTATTTATTATATACTGTGGGTATACACGATGCTGACTGAAAAATAATATGCCATATACCTGCGTATCTGAGTCTCACTCCACTCCACTATGAAATATGCAGGTTGTGCAACGAACTGGCAACCACTTGAGGGGGTCATGTGCTTCCAGCAACAGCGGTGTTGTGAACGGGGGAGGGGGAGTGCGACATCTAGTGGCTGA
Organism: Polymixia japonica; assembly: GCA_900302305.1. Taxonomy (NCBI): domain Eukaryota; kingdom Metazoa; phylum Chordata; class Actinopteri; order Polymixiiformes; family Polymixiidae; genus Polymixia; species Polymixia japonica. The sequence goes on along the minus strand of OMKK01056259.1, from coordinate 9,219 downwards.
ATGTTGTGGGTCGGCCATGGCGCCAGCGACCAAAGAAGCAGTGAACCAGGAAGGGACATAGATAAACTTCCCGTATAAATGAGACCGAAAGAGACCATAATGTTTGATACAGATAGCCTGGCATGAGTAGTTACGCACAGCGAATATTTTGCAAGAATAAAGTATTTGCAATGGTTAGAAAGTTCAGCACAGAGGAAATAATGGATTTAATTGTACCAAATAGTGAAGATGACGGAGAATTTGGACCATACCGCTGTTGTTTGATGATGAGACGGATCATAACAGTGTAATCGATTCAGGTAAGGAATGAAAATTTCTTTACTAAAGTGTAGAAAATTAATATTGTTAGTTTATTTGTGCTTTCTTTTTACTTATTTGAGTGTGATTTGATACCCAAGACCTGTGTACATTTTGTTTTGCAGTGAAACCCCTTGCTCTTTGTCGTTTTTTTCATAGCCTACCACCTATATGCGCTACACACATTTCTTCTTTATATAATCGTGTTGCTCAATTTGTGCTGAAAAAAACGATGCATAACACTTGGGACCGCATTCAGGATTTCATGTATAGAAATGGCCATTTTGAGAAGGTGCGACTGATAGGATGCTATAGGAAAACGTTCCGGTCCTCAAAGGCTTAACTAGTGGACAATCTCCCCTCGCTCTCCTCCTCCAGTACCTGCTCGTCCTGCTATCGTGAGAAGGGTCTACTGATAATCGCACATGCTCTGCAGAGACACAGTTCTCCGGTATTACGGAGGTAATGGAGAGGTCAGCCTGCGTCCACCTGCATGACTACAAGCTGTTCCTGCATCTCCTACCGACAGTCCTGCTTTGCCACCTTCCTCCGCTGTGGATGTGGAGCCCACGCAGGTGGGTCATAGCAAACTCTCTGTTGAGAATAGGAGAAGGAGGATCTCCTGCAATGCCTGTCTGTATTGTGGGTCTTACTGTGGTGGTATTGGGTCTTACTGTGATGCCTTTGTCGGTTCCTGTTGAGGCTAAGGGTCTTAATGGGCACGCACTAGCTCATATCACGCACACCACTACACCTCTTGACCCGTTAACACTAGTAGCGCAGAGGAGCAGTCATTTGATGGCTAAGCATTTAAAAAATATAATATCTCGGCACTAAAAAAAGTTACACCACCCTCCTTCCTTGACCTTTCCTAAATATGTGTTTTTTACACGCCAGTGTTCTTAGAATTTCAAAGTCACATTTAGAGACGATGTTAGAAGCTATTTTGCTCCTATTACTATGAAATAACAGCCAGCCTCCCGTCAGGACCGTCCTTTCAATGTTGCAGTTCTCCTTCAATGCGCCAGATGGTACAAAGAACAGACTAATTCTCTTACAGATAATTTGAAACCTTTTATTGATTCGAGATGATTCAGGGTGGTCTACGATATACCGCGATTCGTTGGTCTATCTTAGGCTATTTTTTTTTTTCGCTTCAAACGTAAGATCTGGTCATATCGTAACAAAAACTGCAATGTATGGGGGGTCAAAGAGCTGAAACATGAAATATGAAAAAGTTGTGAAACAAGCATGTTGTCAGACAACAGCCCATAGACAAGCCAAATCAAACCAATCAAAATTAGGATTACTCATTTGAAATGACTATCAGCCTACTAAAACATAGAGACCTAGAATGCAGACCTTTTCTAATGAAGCCCCTCAGGCAGTCGCTGTTTTAGTAATAGTAGGCCTAATTGCAATAGAATAATCATAATTGCTCCGCCCAATCCATCACCTCCATTCATTGACTGACTAATAACCTAATAATTGCTCTCTCAGGTCATTTTCATTGCCCATCATAATGGGATGTTATCTGTTTTTATTGATGTGTTGCATTGTCTGGCTTTCCAGAGGCTATGGGAGGGAAGTTTGTTTGATTTAGAGATCAGACTCTTACGGCAGTCCGTTGAGGACATGTGCAAGTTATTAATTTTAAGTCGTGATCACAACAAAACAAAAGTTGTTTTCTCGTGACAGCGAGTTATTTATCTCATGATCACGACAAAACAAAAGTTGTGTGACTTGGCAGTGTCTTCTCACTGTGTCATTATCGCATTTGTCTGCTTGGTGATAAACATACTTGACAGTTTTGGCTTGATGAAGAACCAGTGTGTGTGGAGGAGGAAGGGGTGTGGGTGTGAATTATAGGCTATAGTTTCAATGAAACTCTTTTGTATGAAATCAATTAGACTACTATGAAATCAGTTCCCGTCTTTGTGCCGTAGGCCTGTAAGCGACCACGTAGGACTATCTTTATTTGGTAGTATGTAAAAAATATAATTTGGGGCAGAATGCCACACAATCATTTTCGGCATCTCTTCTAGATTAGTGAATAAATCACTAATCTGTCAATGTGGACGGCGTTGGAAAAAAAACGTCAGACTAGTTTGTCTATTTTCATGTTTACTGATGTTTTGCGTTGTACTTGGGGATGTATGTTGGTATTGTAGCATGTGTATCTTATTTTCAACAATGATTAATAATTGTTCATATTAATTCATAATTCAGAACACTTAGCAGGAACAAATATCTACACTCGTAGTTCTTTGAGAAAGCTGTGCTGTTTTATGTCATGGCTTTTAGGCATGCGAAAAACTACAACTCCCTACATGCAACGCTCCAGTAGCTCAGCTATCAAGTCTTTCTGAACACTTGAGCTGTTAGTGTCTTTGCTTCTGCTGTGAGAGAAATGAAATCGATTGACACACTGTTCATAGCCGGTTGAGTTGCCTATATGTATGCCTGTGTGTAGCAGCCTCAGAAGGATTGTTCACCTAGACTGCATCATTCTGTAATAGTTGTCCACACAGTTGTCCAATTGAAACTATTACCAAATATTACGAAATTACCATTACTAAAACATAAAGAGATATAACGTTGACCTTTTCTAATCAAGCCCCAATCTTTGCGATAAAATAAAAAAAAAACAACTTGATTTGCTTTTCTTAACTCACACACACAGCGGAGAGAGATTAGCTCATATATTTTGTAAGCTATTGCTACACAAACTGTCTAATTACTAATTTAGCAATTAGTTTGGTTTCTGTCCCATTGTGCTGAGAGACTACTGCTGCTAGCACTGACTACCTTTGTTGATATGTAAAATACACTGATAGACCTGCAGCCCTCCCCCACGTCCCCAGCATGTCATTGCTGCATCCTATATATTCTAGAACACCTGGGCTCCAAAGCACAGATAGAAGTTACAATATAAAGTATTATTATTTATATGGCAGTGTTAAATAATTTGGTATATATGCTAGAAAATCTCACGCTTCAATCCAACCATCCTCAGTATGTATTTGTACCCTTTTTTTCTGACTTGTACCTCTAAAGACATGACTACATCTATTCAAGCATTTACAAAACAACATGGTTGTTCAGAAATGCTCTGTGGATTCTGAGAAATACAGTCCTTATTTTATCTATAAATAATTACTGAGCAGAGAAACCAGACAGGAAAACTGCCTCATACCTGCTATCTTCAGAGACACTACAGAAACCAAAACAAGGCTCTATGTTGGCAACACCAACACCCAGTGATGCGCTTTGAAGACTCTGGGCCTCTAGCCCAGTGGTACCTCCAGCAACATTGTAGTAAGCTGTAATATAATTGCTTTGCTTTAGAGCAAAATGCTTTTTTTTCTAACATTGAGACAATGAGGGTAGCCAAAATAATAGATGATTGGTTTTAGAATTCAAATTGCCACAATGATTCACCAGGATTACAAAACAATATGAAATGTTATAGCCAGGTATTTTTGATAAGTGCATTTTAATTTCCTTCTCTCCGACCTTTGTCACTTTTCAAGCTTGAAAAGCCAACGTGTGGGAGAGGCAGTGTCACTTCATGACATTAATTTGCTATCCAAATTGGGCGAACAGTGCAACCTCACACCCACGTATCTGCGTCCCTCTTAACCCTGAGATTCAATGGGGCTAAGGCAAGTGCCTTCACATCCATATGGAAAAATAAAGAAAACAGACAAGTGACCAGCCAGCCAACACCTCAAAGCCAGGGTTCCCTTAGCTATTAATAGACAGCTGTGCTGACAGTGAATTCAGCCAATGTGCAATAACACCGAGGCTTGCTGCCTCTTTGGCGCTCGTTAGCAGTAATAATGATTTTTTTATACAACAAATATTATACAATTCAGAGTAAAGGAGAGGTCTAATTTGTATTTGATTAAAATTGGCTAACAATAGACTAATAGACAACATGCTAGTAAAATACTGGGAACGCGGGAAAATAATGGGATTGTAATCTGCCAACGAAAGTAAAAGAATGTCCTTAGGAAAGTGGATCAAAGCATGAACTGAGCTGCTGCAATTATGGATATATTGTGGGTCAAGTATCTTGATGTGTTCTATTGTGTAGTTGTACTGAATTTATTTGTATTTAAATATATTATTTCTTTTTTTGAGGCAGGGGGTGGCAGTGATGAAGGCGAGATTTCAGGAAAGTGGGAAAAGAAAAAGATATGGATATAGTCCATTACCTTAACTGCAAAACATTTCTCCACGGAGATGGAATGTTAATTGCGATCTTATTGCGCTGCTGTTCTGCATTTATAAACTGAAACAAAATCTCAAACGTGGTGAAAACAATGAACTTTTTTCTTGTTTGTATAGTATAATTTTTTAGAGAACGTCGTAGCTGTTTCTCTAAATAAGCGGAAAATGGATTCACTTTCATGTATTAGTTTTGCGGCATCAAGGACAAGGGCAGAATGTTCTGCAACATAAATCACCGTCTTGTTTTCTAATTGCCAGTTTCAATCTGAAATGCTGTGGGTGTGCGTGAGGAATGAATGCTGTGGGTGATTTTCTGAGCCTGACTCACTGTGTTATGCTGATAACCACGGGGTGGTTGTCAGTGAAGGAAAGAACTGATGGCAGGCCATTAAGAAGAAATGAAGCCATTTCACCGCCCAGTTATCTGTCAGGTTCTAAGTGTCTATCAGAATCCTCTTGATGAGGTGACTATGCCATATTTTATCTTATAGATTGTGTCCACTTCCCCTGTGAGTGTTTATGTTTATGTATGTGATCTGCTGACACCAGCAGATGCGAGTTTTGATATTTCTTATTTGGGTTGAGTTAGAGCATAGACGCTCCGATTTTTTTTTTTTTTTTACAAGAAAATGAGCATGATTTGCTGTAGATTGAAAGCTGTTTTTCTTCGGTTGCTATCTAGTTGGGGCCTGTACGCTACATGTCTCTCTTGACCAAAGGCCTGCAATCCTCTGCGCATTTAAAATATTTCCCTATTTATCTGAAAATCATTACAGTTTTGTCAGATGCATGTCAAGATTCGTGACTGGGTACCGCAGCAACCTTCAATCCATGTTATCCATCCAGAACTGTTCAGACAAGCAAATTAATTTCTCATGAATAGGAAGTGAGGATGTTTATGCCTATGTAAATGTTGTTTGTGACCTTAAAATAGGGTTGCCGGATATTAACTTTGAAAAATGCCTCAAAAACAAAATATTATTGTCAATCACAAGTATCTGCTACAGGCTTTAATCCAACATTAACAGTTGTGGGCCCCTGGTCCTGTCTTCAAGCCAATTCTTTGCTGAATTATGATTCTGCCTGCGTGTCAAATGCAGTACTTGTTGTAATTTACACAAAGTCCACAAAATCAATGTCATTAGCGAGCGGACCATATTTTCCCATTGTGCTTATCGACCTGCTTTGTTGTAGGTGAATATCATTTAATGTGAAATAGTGGGAAATGCTACAATTCCCCAGGCCAGAAAAGGACCCCTCTGATAATTCCTGGGAGAAAACCTGGTGATTGGATCTATAAGTCTCTTTAGGATAATGGATGCTAGAGACAGGAAGTGGGGGGGCTGGGGGGGTGCGAAAGGAAGAGGGTCAGATTTGTTCACCGCTCAGCGGCCAGGGACTGTGACGCCATAACCCCTGCACGCCGCGCTCTCTGCCGGTGAAGCGGAAGGCAATTTAATGCCTGAGTCAAGCATCCGACGGTGTGAGCAGGGAGCCTGATGACTGCTGGTGCTTTGGAGGGGAATAAAAACTATGAAATAAATAAAAAAATCCTCAAAGAAATAGAGCAGAAATGTTCAGACACGTGAAAAACCATGCCCAAACACATTAAAGGGGCTATATGATTTCTACCTTTTTTTTTTTTTTTTTTTTAAACAATTGTGTGTCCAGAGCTCTAAATACTCCTAATCATGCAGTGTGTCTCATTTATTCATCATATCCATGGGAGAGAAAATACGATGATATGCAATAAAGTAGATGAGTGGCATGTATAATGCATCGTATTTAAAACGAGCGCATGATAATCAGTCCTTGAACAAAGGCCAATAAACAATTCAGCATGGGCATATTTAACCTGAGCTAGCCAATACCCCATAGGACAGCAAAACAATTAGCTGTGGAGCATCATACTGTAAAACTGTCTTTATTCCCTACATTGCCATTATAAATAAGCAGATCAATATTCCATACAAGGCTTTCCAAGGATAACCCAAAACTAGCTGGGGACTTCATGAATGGAATCAATTTGAAAATCCCTGGGAAGCCGTTGGCCATGAAGGGCATCTTGTCGACCTGGTAATCTCTTTTTCCCTGCGTTTTTTCATTTTAAATGTTAAAGACGCTATTCAATTTCCTTCTTCGGGGTTAATTACAGTCTTAGGCTGGGAAAAAGATACGTTTTGTAAAAGTTTGCAGAGAATGTCTGTCTTTTAACGGAACTAGCCTGGAGCTTCATCGCTACTTCAAAGCACGAACCAGCAGCATGGGTAGCTACACTTTGTTCATTTTGGAACAAACAATATCAAAGACACCCCTGATGTGTCAACAGAGGAAATGTGGGCTGCAGTATGTATAGAGAAACATTTACATGACAGTTACAGACAGCAAGTCAAATGTCTAAACTGACATTACAAACATCGGATAAATAGTCAAATGATTTATCGCTGAAATTGAAGTTTCTTTGTGTTTTGTCTGTACTGTTGTGGTACAACTAACCAAATAAAAAAACACTAATTGGAAAAAGAAAACTAAAACCGAAAACACAGTTGAAGTCGTAGAATTGGTAAGAAAAAATCCTAACAATCTTGCTAGGACATACTAAACATAGTTTCATGTTTAGTATGAAATTATCTTTTTTGCCATGGTTTTAATTAAGAACCTGTACTGATTGTGAAACACTTTGTGATGCCATCGTGTAACTTAAAAGGGAATGTATATAAAAATGTACACTACATACAGATGCATATCTGTATATATCAGTCTTTTCCTCTCCAGTTCTCTTTGTCTCTCCATCCCTTACTATATTATCTTTTGGTGTCTGTGGCCTTCACCATGTCCTCACTGCCATCCATTGATCGATCAATCAATCCATCCATGCATCCATCCATTCCTTAACAAATGTCTCTCTTCATCCCTACCCCATTCATCCATCCATCCATTCATCCATCCATCTTCCTCTCATCCATCCAACAATTAACCCGCCTCCCTATTTCCACCTGTCCCTCATTAATCCATCCATCCACGCTCTCTTCCTCAACCCATGCCTCTGTACCTCCCTCCCGTTGTCTACCCATCCATCCTTCTCTCCCTTCGTACCTGTTGCCTCCACCATGCCCTCGAGGATGACCACGATCTCAAACTCCTCCTTTTCCATTTGCGCCTGCGACATCTCCCAGAAGGGGCTTTTCTCGTTGATCTCGTGGGAGATGATGAGCGGTGATACTAGGAACAGACGATCGTCTCCCGTGTCGAAGCCAATGTTGATGTCAGTCTGGTTGAGCGGGATGAACTCCCCTTCCTTGGTCTGCTGTGACCGGATTAGCTTGGCACGGATTGAAGCCTCCACGATGTGAGAGTTCCTCAGGTCCCCGACCCGGAACATCAGGCACATCTTGTTATCCCGCACTGAGATGACGGCCTTGTGCGAGAACATGAGGGTTTCGGCGCGGTTCTTTGGCTGAGAGATCTTGACAAACATGCAGCCCACCATCATGGCGTTGACGATGGAGCCCAGGATAGCCTGTATCAGCAGCAAGATGATACCTTCGGGGCATTTTTCTGTGATGACGCGATAACCGTAGCCAATAGTGGTCTCTGTCTCGATGGAGAAGAGGAAGGCCGAGACGAAACTGTTGAGGTTCTCCACGCAGGGGGTCCAGCCCTCCTCGTCGGCGTGCACCAAATCTCCACGAATGAGCGCAATCAGCCACCACAGCAGGCCGAAGAACAGCCAGTTGACCACATAAACCAAGGTGAAGATGAACAGGCTGAGACGCCATCGTAGGTCCACTAGCGTAGTGAACAGGTCACTCAGGTACCGATAGGTCTCTTGCACGTTGCCATGGTGAACGTTACACTTGCCGTCCTTCTGCACGTAGCGCTGACGGGGCTTCTTGACCGGGTCGGAAATTAGGTGGGTACGCTCCGTTGAGATCTGAGCCTCCCGTAAGTGTTTGGGAAGCTTCTTCACCTGGGTAGAGGGAGGAGGATGAGGAGAGAGAGAGAAACAGAGAGACAGAGCGAAAGAGGAAGAGAGAAAACAAAGGGAGGAAGTAAGTCAATTTTAGATCATTTTAGAACATATTTCTCCACATGGGTGTATCTCACAATATCAGTGACTTTTACCTTCATTATACCTCGCCTACTTGCAAGCTATATTGAATGCATACTCCAGTCTTGCCGTGCTTTCATACAGATTATATATATATATATTTATATAGAACTTTTTTTAAGTGAATTTTCTTTCAACTTAAAAAAGAAAAAACATCCTCTTTTAACCATTATAAGGAATGAGCCACCTCAGATTGTTTCTTTGTCCACTAGGGGAAATAACAGAGCAGGTTGTACCGCTCAAGACCCAATAAAAATAAGGGCTGTGACAGAGTCGCTGTTCTGCACTTCCGCTCAATGACATCGTGAGTGTTGTTGGCTTGTGTATGACTGTGTGTGTATGTGTGTGTGTGTGTGTGTGTGTGTGTGGGAGAGAGAGAAATGGGGAGGGAGAGAGAGAGATGGAGCATTTGATTTAGCGAGTACCAAAGGACAGCACAAGAACATAAGGACACCCAGGTCTGCGTCTGTGCTGGCCTGGCTCCAGCCAGGCGATCTGGCTCCACAGCTGTGCCTTGCCTCCCTCCCAGTCCCCTGTGCTCCCCTCCCCCCTTGTCCCCCTATGGAACATTGGCA
>OMKK01056257.1:11753-35226 GCA_900302305.1 Polymixia japonica | reverse complement strand
AGCCATCAGTTAGGAGCCCAATGGTCAGAGCTATAATGAACTGACAGTATTCCTGTGACCTGTGTAGATCGTGTAAGAGGGAAGTGCTAAAAACCACAAATAAGGAGAACATAAGAAGGGAAGTACTTTTTTTGTGACGGGGGAGTACAAGAGAAAGATGTTAAATGGGGACATGATTCAGTGGGGAATTTCTAAGCCTTTTTGTGCGTTATGTCGAGTTTTGTTATGGTTTGAGGCGATGATTTCTTTTAAAGCCTCTTGGGTTTTGATTTAGTCTTACCTGCTACCTTTTTCTCCGATAGGCATTTTATCATTTTTATATATGCAACTGAATAAACTAATAAACTAAGCAGGGGTGGGAAAGGGGGAGATGTAGGGTTGGGTCAGAAAAAGGATGAAAAAACAACAAAAAAACAAAACAAGACTAGGTCAAAACCTAGTATATGGCTGGACCGTGTATGGTCAATGTTAGGGGTGGGTGGATCAACACCAAAAGTATCGATACTATAGATACTACGTCTCGCTTTGAAGATTGATTTTAGCGTCAATAGGATTGATACCAAAAAAATCTATCGCCCACCCTCTGCATGTGTGAAATTGTGGCCAAAAGCTTTTAATTTCTCGTAATATTGTTTAAACTAGCACAGTACGGGCTTTCCTCCATCTCATCCATTCTGCTTTTCACTTCCTGCCCTCCATCTGAATTTCGTGCGTCATCGGAATCACGTGACTGCAAACAACGTATGGCGTAAATTCATTACTCAGTCAGCCAGTGAGTCAGTGATGGACATTTCACGTTTATAGGGTTGGCCCCGCTGGTCCAGCAATAAACCCAAAAATAAATCAACAGCTAGGGAAAAGTGGGGGGTGGGGGAGGCACTGGGGGACTGTAATAAAAACCATAGCATCTGAGCACAATTTAAGGTCATGACAAACTAGTTGTGGAGTGTTTATTTGTGATGTTTGTCCATGGTCTGGCATCAAAACTGAAGAAAGATTTGAGATATAACCGTTGCTATGGGCAACCTAAAGCCCCACGAGCTACAGGTATTATTGACTCTTATAGGCCCAGTTTGAATACTCTAAAAATACACCCTTCCTTACCTCCCTCCTCCACTGATTTAAATCTCTGTCTAAACTCCTCAACACAGCAGTCACCAATCCAGCAATGCTGGATCATTTAGTGATCACTCACAGGAAGGGCAGGAGGAAGGAGGGCAGGAGGAAGGATGCATTGTAGCCTCTTAAACTCCTTAATCCCCCTACTGGGGGTTAAACTTTGATCGAACAACAATGCACTACAGCACAAATGAAAAAGCTACAACTGAGTTCTCCAACATTATCCACAAAAATAAATAGAACATTTAAAAGTGGCACCTAATCTTACATAATGATTCATAAAACAAAACTAAAAAAACAAATTATACCATTTAACTATAGTAGATAAGACAATTAGATCTAATTAATTGACAAGTAACAACACGTACAGCCCGGATAATCCATATTTTGGAGATAATGAATGATCTGGTTAGATGATCAGGGTATTTTTACCCCGCCAAAGTGGCACATGGCATTTTGGAAATTACCTATTTGATTCTGATTTCTATGGTGAGATATGTTGAAATTAGATCAAAAGACAGCTACACTAAGAATAAATAAAGTTCTACAGGGAATCTATACAAAATAATTACATACCTTCATTAATCCACCCAAAAGTTTAAATTTGCAAGAGTCAGAAAACCAAATCTGCCACCACCACGTGCCACATCAATGACTATGTAATATCTATGTGCAAATAGAGAAAACGGTGTACCTTGCTAAACTTAATCTCCTGGTACCAAATTATTGCTGCTTTGGCAGAATTGTGGGCTAACATTCAAGATGTTATTTACCTTATGTAAACTGGAAGATAAAAGTAATAAGAATTTGTCTTTCCATGTACACTTCTGAGGCGCACATGCACACACACACACACACACACACACACACACAATATGCCAGAGAGGTCAGAGAGAAGAGTCGCCCACTGTGGACCCCTCCTAGATCAGTTTTGGGTTCAATGCCTTGCTCAAAGGGACTGCAGCAGTGATGGTAACCCTGTAAATGTTATACTACTGCAGCTGGAGACCACCCCCCAGCCCCTGCCTGGCCAAATAAATGGGCGAAAAATTATTACAAGTACACCCAGGTTACTTTATTAATGGTTTCCCAAACGCAAAAGTGCAGGTAGAGGTCTAGAGGATTATCTGAGCAAGTCTCTGATCTAAGCAATTGAGCGAATGAGGAAGGTATTTACCAATCTCCTCAGGCAGGTGCTGCAGTAGGTTCTCCCCCAGACCCAGGTGAGTCAGGTTGGTGAGGTGGCCGATGCCTCTGGGTAACGTAGTCAGCTGATTATTGGTCAACACCAGTTTCTAATGGGAGAGCAGAGTAGGAAGAAAGAAATGCATCACAGTGAAACCTTTGTGATCCAAAGCAGAAACAAGATGTAGAGTCTAATAACTTCCTGTCCAATCTTTAGCTATCAATAGCAAGATACTAGGTGTGCAGTTTGTAAACGAATCATTAGCTTCAGTGTCGTTCAAGGCCTGTGTTTCTTCTCTGCTGTAGTGAGTTACGCCAATGTTAAGTTTTGCTTTTAGACACATTTAGACATTGCACAATTATGTCAAGATTTGGACCTGAATCAATCATGAGCACCGCCTCATGGTTTTGGGGTTAGGTATTCTTTAATATTGTTTAATATTTCATATTTTGGAAAGGCCCAGCAGATTGCATCCATGTATAGCCAGGAGATGATGTTTAAAGATTAATCTGTCCTAGGTACATGTGCAAGATAATGGCACTGGGGAGACAGCCAACTCTTTCACAAGTTCCTCTTGTCAACAGTGTGATAATTGTGATGCATTTTTTTCATATAATAGGGAAATCAAAATGACGTATTTTGATACTACTTATAATTTCAATGCATTCGTGCTTCAGTCAATCGTCGGTATTACAGATACAGATCAGGGTTGGGCCCGCGTCAATCGTACTCTGCTTTGGTGTGAAAGCTTAGTAGCAGACCTGTGTTGAAAACCACCAGTTGTTTATGGAAGCTGACGAATAGCATTCACAACAACAACAAAAAACAACAACAACAAAGCAGCATTTGTGACAAAAAAAAACAACCCATAGCATTTATGACTGGGCACAAAATTCCGGGTAGTGTGTGTTAAAGGGGCATTACTCCTCGTTCAGACTAGACGAGGAAGAGCCGTGAAACGTCAATTTGCGAGCGAGCAACAGCCTGGCTGTTCACAGCAGAAGTGCATTTCTCCCTGCCGCTTAACAAGGGATTCTGCTCCTCTGCTCTTTTCCCAATCACACGTAAATGATGATGGTCTTGACGTTTGATTGGCCTAGGCTAGCCTTTAACCACCCCACCCCCAGATCTCTCTCTCACTCTGTGTCTGTGCTTGTGTGTGTGTCTGCTCATCTCTCTCACTCCGTTTAGACACAACTGATAAGTGTGTGCGTGTGTGTGTATATATACACAAATATATATATATTATATATATATATGAGGCTTGATAGCCAACGCCATCATCAATATTTCCGCATGAGTGCAGAGCTGATGGATGAACTTCTGTCCCTCATTGGCACAGGGCGTTTTATTTTGAAAAGTGACCGGATTCTCTATTACGTTACTGTGTCTGACTTCCTGCCTTGCTTGATCTGCTCTGTGCAGCTTGACAGATTTGCTCACGGAGAAAATAGACCAGACGCCAAAACTATCGCTGCAGACAGTCTGAACGGTCCAGTCTGTTAACATGGGCGCTGAAAGGAAACCGGCTGCGATTCCCAGCGCTTCGCGGCTGTTCCGCGTCTAGTGTGAACAAGGAGTTGGCGTCCACCAAATGACATACGCAATATGCCATCACACATACATACATTGACGAGCAGGTATTTGCAAAGGTAAAAGTTCTGAACAATACAGTACAACGAAAGGAAGTACGTGTCGGTAAATCTCACCTGTAGATCTTTAAGGTAAGCAATTTCATTAGGTAGGGACTCCAACTTATTCTCTTCCAGGTCGAGCTCCCGTAGTTTTCTCAAGTTCCCAATACCATGTGGTAACTTCTTCAGAAGATTATTGGACAATATTAAAACCTGTGAACAAAATGGCATTTTTTTTTTTACAATACAGAAAATAGCAAAACTGAAAATGATACATTTTGAACCAATGTTCCCATGGTGTTTTGAACCAATGTTCCCACAGCATTGAAGCAACACTCCTTATTAAAACAGAATTCACATATGTTATTCCAATAATCTTAATGACAGTATAGTCTAGATTTCTCTTCATATACAAGTAACTCAACTAGCTAGGAAAAAGAATGGACTCTTAATTAGTCATTAAGAGACACTTCCTGGACCTACTCAGTTGACAGTAATTTGGAGTCTGACAGTCAATATCCAGGGTAATTTCCTTGGGAGATTGGGTGATATGGGTACATCCATGTCTGTCAATGTGCAGTCTTATGTTCTAACATGTATATAAATGAAGGTGGGTATACATAAATGCATTTTCACTGAATCGACTTGCCACTGTGGCCAGTTGACACATAGGTTAGTTTGCTTCCTTGGTCATGAACCTCAAACACAGATTCTACTATTCAAAGGGATAAACGCAGTAACTGCTCAGAATGTGAACTTTCTTTTTGCTTTTTTACTGCCTAGCCAAACAATTCCTCCTCAGAAGTAATGCTGACTGACAAAAATGACAAAATCAAATTTTTGTCTAGGGCTGCACGATTACTTGCATATAGTGCGTGCGTCGGAAAGTCAATTGTGATCACAATATCTAGAAAACATAATTATAATTTTAGCTACATTTGTGCAGAGCCATTTTTGACCAAAATTGAAGTCTTTCAGAGTCTTTGGGAGGGGTTTGTTTACACTGATCAACTTCACATTGAACGTGCATGAATTTGGTCTTAGCACACTTTTTTTTTTAAGTATTATTTGGTTTAGAGCCTCCTACAATACTTTCTTTACTCAATAAATATTATGTCCCTTCAACTATTTCTTTACCTTAAAAGAACTGGCTACCCAACAGTGATTTTTAAACAATCGTGTCTTGTAGTTGAGTAGTGGATGCTTTGGGAAGCCCAGTCTTGTCATAAAAACTATTTACATTCTCTATCGTCAAGGGTGATGGCTACCAGTAGGTCTGTGCAGTAATGTGTTTTTAACCAAACCAAAGCTGAATACCAAGGATCAGAGTTCCTTGGAAAAACCCCTGTTGCTATTTTAAAGTTACACCAGGCTGCATTTACATCACGTTGGGTCTGTAAAACCAACAGATCTATACACGTCAGAAAGCCTGTCATACATTGAAAATTCATCAATTTAAGAAATGCCTCTTGCCACACAACCATATCGCCCTTTCAGACATCTTTCTGTTCTGCTCGCTCCAACATGCCCTGATCTTGAAGTTACAAAAGATATCCCTTCCACGGCCCTCCTTATTCCTGCTCCTAGCTCATCTGTCTCATTCCGGGGTCACAGGATTATTGTCAGGGCGCTATCAATCTGATCTTTGCACTGCTTGCCATAGGTCGCTTATGTTATGTTCAGTGATCTCGAAAAAACAATTCTACTGTTGGAATTACTGCGAGATATTTGGATAGTAGCGCCAGCTAAATGCCTGCAATGTAACGTGTAAATGCATTCGAGTCTCACCTCGAGAGAAACAAGGCCACAGACATCCTCTGGGATTTTAGTCAGCTGATTGGTAGCCAGGTTCAGCTCCACCATGCTGGTCCATGTGCCAAAGTCCAGCGGCAGAGACGTTAACTGGTTGTCCTGAGGAAGACGACAACAACATACCTTTATGACCAAATAACTGGCAGCAATTCTGAGTGACGGCACAAGAACAGCGCTGTTCCAGGGGCAGGGAGGACGACTTCAGCTCACCATGTCAGCTATGTACCTGGCGCCACGACAGATTTTCATACCAAAGAGATCCAAATTCTTCCCAAACCCATTACCAACATATAAGGTTAAGTGGATTTGTATAATTTTTAAGTGACGAAATATATTTCTAGACAGCCGAGTCCCTGGCAAAAATGTCTAAAACCCTTACAAGTCACAATAAAACACCATTATTCCCATATAACTGCACATTTTTCATTTCAACTGAGGCTGGGTTTTAGAAGTACAAGCCTGCTATAATACAGTATAATATATTTTTTGCATTTTGACCCCACCTTCCCTTCCCAAAGGCCAACATATCTACTCTAATCTGTTTTTATGGGATTTCAATATCTTGAGGTGACACCTTATGATAGACCTAAATGATACAAAGATATCAACTGACTTTTCTAGAGTTCACTTACATTGTGTTCTCAGCACAATGCAATTTTTTCCAAACCTTTCTTTCAAAAGCCTCAGATGAATCCCCCTTCCCCGCACTTTCAAACGCACACGCACACACGCGCACACACACACCTTCATGTTGAGCTTGCTCAGCACTTTGGCCCTGGAGAAGATGCCAAAGGGGATTTTGTTGATGCGGTTGTGCTCCATGTTGAGGGAGTAGATGGTGGAGAACTGCGAGGGCCCGCCCACAGGGTACGACTGGAAGCAGTTCCTCGCCAGCGTCAGACTGGTCAGGTTCACGAGGCTCGACAGGAGACCCTGACCAAGCACAGAGACAGACGCAAGATAGAAAACCTTGTGATCAGCAATTCACGCTTTGAATGTGGGAGTGGCCCCTGGGCATACATAGGAATTTACATTAGGACAATACACATGGCAAACAATGGACAGCTATTAAAGCAAGGATAATAAACTAAGGCATGATTACATGGAAAACTATTGTTGAGGTATTGGAAACTTATAACACACACAATGACTTCATGTTAGACATTCCACTCACCTCCGGCAACACTGAGATGTTGTTGTTTTCTAGGTTCAGCTCCTCCAGTTCTCTGCACTTGGCTAACGATCTGGGGATGGCAGACAACCGGTTGTACCTCAGACCTAAGCGGTTTATGCTCGCCAGATTGCCTGCAAAAAAAAAAAAAAAAAAGAACCATGAGAATAACGCCTATGTAGTATTTATTAGTCTCAGGAGTGTGATTGAAAGCAGTAGTTATATAGATCGGTAACAGCTGAATAGATTGGGATGACTGAATTAAATTTAGAAATATATAAAAAAAATCTGACTTAAGATATTTTTTTTGCTTCTAAGCACAGTAAAAACAGTTAAAACAGACTCAACCCACCTATAGTCTCTGGTAGGTCTAAGAGCTCGTTGTGCTGTAAGTCCAGGTTGGTTATCTGTGTGCAGTTCCCAATCTCCTTCGGTAGGTGCTCTAACTGGTTATGGGCTACGTCCAGAGTAATGAGGTTACATAGCTCCCCTGCAAGAAGATGCATAATTAAGTTAATGTTTGAGATTTCACGTTTCATTCATAAATGCAAAAAACAGGAACCTTTTTACCATTTCCTGAAAAGTTGCCTTAATGGAGATACAAGGTTTCTGCCCGACAGCAACTATACGTACATTCAACAGTAAAGAATCTAGAACAATATGGGTTTGAGCAGTGTTGCAACAGAATGGATAAAATGTACAAGTAGGTGTAGTAAATGGCCAATGTAACATTTGTCTAGTGCACCATGGGAAAGTTACACCAAATAGAGTTAGATAAGACAGACAGATTATGAGCATTGGACAGCTTTCATTCAGGGTGGAAAACTCAACACCAGCCAAAAGCTGGTGAATTCGGCTTTGGGTGGTCAGCCTGACTCCTCAACCAGCCAGTCTGGCAAGTAACCATCCATCATTTACATGTCCTATTTTATTTTATTAATATTGATTTGGAAGTTAAAAAGGCAAACATGGCCAGTGAATTTTGTTATAAGCCACTATGGCCAGTGAAAAAAAAAAAAAAAAAGGTTAGCAAAGTTAGCTTCCAGCCCTTCCTACATTCGTGGGCATCATCCTCATCATTCATCATCACCTCCGTTGGTCGTTACTCACCTATCTCCGCGGGCAGCTGTTTAATCTTGTTCTCACGGATGCTGAGCATGGTGAGTTTGGACAGGTTCCGGATGTCCTTCTCCACCGCTGTGATGCGGTTGAAGCGCAGGTAGAGCGTGGTCAGCGACATTACCCGGTATACAACGGCCGGGATCTCCCTCAGCTTGTTGTGCCGTAGGTCCAGCATCCGCAGCTTCTTCAGGGAGTCCAGCGAGTCAGGCAGGCTGGTCAAGGAGTTCTCGCTCAGGGCCAAGGTGACCAGGCCCGAGAGGCAGCCCACCTCCGCAGGCAGGCTCTGCAGCTTGTTGCTGTACAAGTAGAGTTCGGCCAGCTGCGTCAGCTCCTTGATGGAGGTGGGCAGCATGTGGATGGATCGTTTGGACAGGTCCAGCCTCATGGAGTTCTCCTCCCGGCACTTGTTGAGCTCTTTGATAACCTCGGCGTTGCTGGACTTCTTGCGGGTACCCGGCGCCGGGTTGGGACGCTTTATTGTGTTGTCGACGGAGAAGGCGACAGCCGGCGGTGCGCTGCTGGTGTCCTTCTTACCTTCTTTGGCATCTTTCCCTTTGGTCTTTGCCTCCTTGCCACCGTCCTTGCCAAAGCTGGCTAGAGCCTTGGCCTCCTTTTCCCTTTCTTTCCCCGGTGGACCACTTTTTGGGTCCTTTTCTTTCGAGTCTTTTTCTTTGCCTAAAGTACTACTCATGTCGACGTTGTCGGGCCCCCCACAGAGTCGCTCATGGGAGTCTCTCTCGTCAGGTTACTTATACAGGCAAAAGGGATCGAGACAGCCAGGGGGGCTTTTAGAGAAGCATATGTTAATACATACCTGTGCAGGCCTACACATTCATGAGTATCCTCCAAACAAAGGGCTTATTATCCAAATGGGTTACTCTTGCTTTTGATTCTTAGTTCTTTCGTTAAAATAACACGAGAGAAAAAATCCTTTGAAGTAGCTGGACTGTGGCAGCCATGGGCCACATGCTTGTTTGAACCGCACACAATAGCCGAGCCTTCGGTAGAAGTGAGTTCATGCCGCAAAGGTTCTCATCCTTTTGGGCTTTGCTGCAGGGAACAAAAAAGAAATATATATTATTAAATTAATATATATTCATAAAATAAATAAAGTTAAGACTTTCAACCTCATATTTACACTCATTACATTTTACGCATCTAGCAGCTGCACGTTTCCAGAATGTATTCCAATGAGTGACATGAAAGAGAAAGCCTCAATTCAGAGTTCACCGCCATTGCAAGCAACCAACAGCACAAAGGCCAAAGCCATAGTGCCCTGACAATGTTCTTCAAACATAATAAGTTGTAGACAGAAACAGAAACACTTCAACAGGTTTGGTGGGTTGACAGTGCCATCAGAAACATGGAATTCAGCAAGCTGTGTGCCAGTGACAGTCTAAGCAAACCTGTTGAATGTATTCAGCATAACCTCTCAGCAACTTACTCAAACTAAACAAACATGGCCCAGTGGGTGGTGACACTACTGTAAGCCTATAGCCCCACCTAAATGCACATGAAGCCATTTAGACTTCCGGCATCAAGCATGTAGCACAACAATCACATTTATTATTTATGTCTGAGAGACATCCAGACGAAAGACACCAGCCCTTTGGATCTTAACACGACAAACTGAACCAGCATGTCTCTGGCAGCCTGTCTCCGTTTAGTGTCTGGTGCTGTTGTACCTCAGCATTGGCCTATGTAAAGCTCTCTACCACTGGTACAAGCTAAGCCGTGGCAGAAAGAGAGGCAGGCTTGGCTCAGGATCAGAGGTAAGGGAAAAGGTTAGGACTGCTGAGAGTAATCTTTAGAAGCGGCCTTCAAAGCATGGGCTCCCCACGACTACAGGTCATAAGACCTTTTGGGTAGAAAAAAAATGGGGTCGATAGGAGCAGCATGCCTTAAATGACAGAATACTGGACAGCGTGTTCTGTAAATATAGGTCTCTGACACTCTCACTGAACCCCGGACATAAGGCGATGAAGCTCAAAAACTGGGTCTAACAGGCCTAGCTCTGTACTACATAAACTATTACCATTATATGAGTATAACCAGGCTAGCTTCATCTCAAGGACTATCTAAACCAAACCATGCAAGCCATTTCCTTTTAGGGTTCTACTCTACATGGGCCTGCACTGGTACACTAGCCTGTGTATAACAAACAGAAACTTCACATGTTGTTCCTGCCATTCTCCAGTGTGTTTTCAATCTTAAAAACAGACCAAATCGAAAATATTACAGCAAAAAAAGCTCTCCACCCAACTCACTAATTATTTAAATGTGTAACTGCTTTTTAGTATCAACAATTGGCATTAGATGGCAAATGCAAAAATTGGGCAAAGGAAACAAGCTTGGTAGCATAGTCTCATAATCCAAGATTTGTTTGTCTTACAGCCAGCTCATGTAGGAAATACTCATGTTTGTCCTGGATGTGAAAATAAAGGCTTAGCCAAACCTAAATAGATGTCCTCTTTACAGCATCTTTCAAAAGTGCCCTGGGGTTTTCGAAAAGGAACAGCAGCTTAATATGCAGGTGACCGAAGAAATGCATATACTGCAATACTGTTTGGGCCAGTACGTATACCTCTTATCTCCACAACATTTATGTCACACAGAATAAATCTGTTAGAACAGCTACCTTCTCAAAGTGACTCTATTCAGCTGCACCTGACTCAAAAAAAGATATTGTCTATTTTTCAGATCAACATACTCCACATGTGTACTTTTATATTTAAATACATTTATATTCCAAATTCCTTCCCCAAAACCTTCTCTGGTTATTTCCAAATTAATTCAAACTTTCATATGTATAATACAAGACGTTTAGCACATCTTCGCACCCATGGTCAATTTTCTTTAAGATACAAAGGCACAATACATTGGAACAGGTATCTCAACAGTGCCATAGAATTGTCCTCTTTCTACATTTATAAGAACAGCCTAAGAACATTTCTGATTAACCCAGTCTCTATCACTATTTAGATTAGACGCGCGCGCACGCACGCGTGCACACATTCGCACGCACTTATACGTACACACGCACTCCGATCGGCATTTCCATTTATTTAACTTTTGTTTTTATTTATTTAATTGATCTTTGATGGGAGAGGCTTCGCACAAACCCTTCAGGTTTCTTGCCTCGCCCAGCACTACTTGTATTTTTCTTTAGTTTTCTATCATGTTTATGTTTTAAATTGTTTATGTGCTAAATAACATAAAATCAAACAGAGAAAACAACAACTTGTGGGTGGTTGCTGTGTTAGAAAAAGCACAGAGTCAGGGGTCATGCTGCATAACTTTACAGTTATTTTTCATCCCTGACAACACACAAACAGCTTATGGCCAGGCTACAATCCACTCAACATTTAACAAAATTCACTATGGGGAAAATATTAATAGGATGGAGCCATAGTTAAACAGAACGCAAACAGGTGTAGGGCTTTACCGGTGGTTCTTTTTAAGCCATTACCTATGCTTTATGCCATGTGCAAGAAAAGCCAGCACATAAAATACAGCAAATGTATTTCATGATTCATTAATCATTGCACCTGCAATTCAACATCATGAAGCAGCAATGAATACAAAGCTGTGTTTGTCAAATAAACCATTCGTATTCTAATCCTACCCTCATCCATGGACGGTGTCATTAGAGGCCCTATGAGTACCTCTTTGTATGTGCAAAAATTTTGTGATACAGTAAAGTTGTAAAGACTTCTAGAGAACTGCCCATTAAGTAAATATACATATGATGGCATACTGTACTCAATGTTTAGAGAGTCTAATGTATGTCCATCAAAAAAAGCATTTCAACATCATTGTAAAACTCTACTGAAGGCTTACATGTCTTGCCACTTTTAACCCACATAGAGACTTATGAGGTTTCCATTAAGTATGTATAGGACCCTATCTAGTAATGCCATTGCATTTAGTCTGAAGCAAGACTTCTGAATGTATCCAGCTTGTGTTTCTCCATTAGAATGACTGTTGGATCAAAGACAAAAAGCATCCATGTTGGCTAATAAATCATTTCAACAAAACGCATGTCCAGTGAATATCCAAGAAATAAAAAGTTGACAGCTATAGCTATAAATGTACTACAGCAAACTATATCAGGAAATATCTGCAAACTAGTCCCAGTGTTGTATTTCATGTTGTCAACTAATGCAAGAAAGTTACAACAACCCCCAATTACTTTGTGCTGGCAGATCCAATGGTTTTCCATTTTATACTGATAGCAAACATGCATAGATGAGGTGGCAGCTTTCTGTAGCGACTCTAAATTGTAGTATAACACTAGGCTGTAGCTAGTTTGTACGCATGCCAATGACAAATCCGCAGAAAGAGATTATCGACAAAACGGTGCCAGTTCGGGGAAGTCAAGTCACCTTCTAAGATTAATCGTGTGTCGGAAAGACACACTTGGATGTGTCAATGTGCCAAAAATGCCTATAGTATAGGATGTACGCTGTCAAGCTTACCCTAACATAAGCCAATGTTAGCTAGCTAGGTAATTGTTGTTAGCTAACCAACATTAGCTCGATATCCATGTAGCCAAACCTGCTGTCAAATTAACGTTTACGAGAAAATACCAACTATACGAGTCTGCTATTCCTTCTTCACCGACATAAAGGTTACCGTTACTGTCTACACGAAATAAAACAGCTAAACGTCAACAGTAAAGCAGACGTTCGAATGCTAGGTGGTTCGCTAACTCGCTAACGTTAGCTAGTACGGTTAAGTTAGCCAACTAGCTAACACCATATTGACGAGCAATCCTTCAGTAAAGTTCGAGGAGCGACGGCCACGGCTAAATTAACATAACGGTCTTAAAACGAGTGGCTATACACATTTGCCGTAATAGTAAACTAGTTGTCAGGGTTTCCATTCTCCGGTAGATCTAATCACAGTCAGCGACTGAAGCTAAAACCAGCCTAGCCAGGCGGGACTGGCTCAGTGTATTGGTCGTCTAGGCCCCGAGTAGAGCAGCTGTCAGACGTGGAGCTCCATCCCAACCACCGCCACCTCAACCCGGGGGGGGGGAAGAGCGCTGCTGCAGGCAGGCAGGCGTGTGCAATCGGGTACGCCGTCTACAACTGCATCGACACCCGAAGAAGGACAACCGTCGTATCCGCGTTATTCTTTAATTTACGAGTAGACACCGGAGCAGTCCGTGTGCAAGACGAACACCCGGCGCTGCGCCTCGTCCCCCTCGCCTCCCGTACCGAATAACAGCGGGGGGGGGAGAGAAAAAGAAAACACATTCTGAAAACAGCGGCCATTCCGAAGCTGAACAAAAGAGTGCGTTCTCACCCCGCAAAATGGCATTGTCGTGTTACACACTCAATTGAAAGGTTGACTTAGGGGTACGTCTGCGACCTTTGCGATTGAGAATAGCCACGCCAGCGGGGAAACATTCATCGGTATGTGATAATATAACTGTTTTACCTTCAGAGGTGTGACTCCGCCATCCTTGCTTCCTCCTCTTTCCTACACTGCTGTTGCTCTGGTCCCCTCCCCTACCGCCACATTGCGTCACTCCGCACGCCTAACCAATGTATCACGGGACTTTCTTGAAATATAATCAACGGTTCTTTAATAAACATAATATAACGGATATTTAAACATTGGTTATCGAATGCATTTTTTTGTGTGTGAATGTTATGGCCTTTACGATAGGCGGTTGTTCGGTAAGTTGTTGCGCCTATTGCAGTTGGCAACGGTTTAGGTAATTTTGCTTGAATTTATAAGCTCTTTGAAATGTGTGATGGTAACATAAATCTTTTTTGACAGTGTTATGGTAGAACTTTCAGACACTCCAGATGAATCATACGTTTTGTAAGTTTGTCAACATTTCCTTTAAAAACATGTTTGATCAATCAATTAGCATGTTACAAATTGAAACAAAGTGCACGTCTTTGTGAGAAGTGCTTTGGGCACTAATTACCTGACTAGGTTAGTGTAAAAAAAAAAAAAACACATAATTTAATTTTACTTCACTACTGAACAAAAAGTAATCGTATGTTTGATACAGTGACTTCAAGAAGTTCCAAGAAACGCCTCTAGTTGGCAGTAAAGCAGCGCGCATGTAAACACAGAAGAAGAAGGTCAGCTGATTCTCATGAAGTGTCGCCTTGACAACGGCGTAATCTTTTTCACAGCCTGTCGCGAAGGTGAGATTGCAAAACGTTCAGCAAAGCTTTTGATTACGTCTATTTGAACATGTACAATAAAGTATATTATATAGCTCGGTAGTATATAATTTGTGTTAACAGTAACGTTAAATTAGTTGTATCGTAGTATGCCATTGCTAACGTTAAATGTTCAGCTAACGTTACCTATGAGCATTGTGAGGGCCTGCCCCCGTTGTGCTGAAATGTCACCCCCTGCCAAATTTCGGTACAACACCTGAACGAGGCAACAACATGGGTTCGCGAAGGAGAGTAGAACTCTGGCAGGGGGTAACATTTCGACACAACACCGCAAACAACAAAAAGATAACGAAGAACGTTGATATAGCTGAAACAAGATAACGTTGCATCTGTAGCATCGTGTCGAATAGAGATGTGCCGATTTTAAAGTAGTTGATTATACATTGTCTTCAAATATGTTTGACTAACGTTACACTTATTTGTTTGACTACACCTATATGTTTGACTACACCTACACCTGTAATTTAAGATCTATCAATCAATCCATCATGTCTAGTGGAAATTATAATTTTAGGACTAGTCGTACTGGATGAACTTTTATTATAGATTTATGTAACCTCCTAAGGTATCTACAGACTAGTCACTTAGTTAACATATCTATAACGTGATTCTAATTAGTCATATTTACAAATATAGATATCAATAATTCAATTATGACTAGTTGTAATGGTTCATCAGAATATCTTCATAATGCTACATATCCACAGTTCTGACAAGTCAAAACGTTAATTGTAGATATTTATAAATCAATTTTGACTAGTCAGAAAGGTGATTCCAGATATCTAGATATGTAAATATCTGTAAATGTTAAATGTAGATATCTATTCTAGAATTAAATTACGACTAGGCAAAACGTTAATTCTTGATACGTACATATCTGAAATTCTGATAATCACTCAGGGTTGAATGTGGGCTTGTAGGTCTCTATCTCTGAGACAGAGTTGCTTAAGCTCACAAATATTGATTGGTCAAAGCCATGAGAATAACATGTTATGAATTCCTCAGTTGTATCCCCAAAATTATCCTGCTTTAAGATTAGAATTTTAAAGTAAAAAGCTAATTTGTCTTACTACCTTTCAGCAATTGTGCACTCTGAAGACACAATGCCCGAAGTCAAGTCAATATTCAGAGAAGTTTTACCTAAACAAGGTTAGTACAGCAGCAGTTAGCTATTTAGCAGCACTAATTATAAACAAAAGTGTGCTTGTTGTTAACTGTTTGCGCTCACAAAACAGAGCATTTCAGTACTCAGTGTTGTGTGCATGCACCCTCTTACGGTCTCTTTATAACTCTTAACAATTGTTACTGATGCAGCACATAAACAAAAGTTCTGGTACTTTCAGTTGGGATATACAGTAGAGTACCACAGCTGGATAGCAGGGTCAAATTGAAGTGTGCAGTGCACTTAAGTTGTAGTATTCCAACTGTAATACTGTTTATTGCATTATTATGCATTATATATGTTTAATGTAGTGGATGTCCAGTTGTGCATGAAAGGACAAAATATCCCATGTAGCTAGATATCAATTGCAACAATACTCAATACAATACAATACAATAAAGTGACCTATCCCAGAAACTATAAAACTGGTCATTTTGTAACAGCGAGACACTGTTGAGAAATAAGAAGCGTATTCATGGCACAATGGCCCTGTTGCCCTGTTTTGTTACTGCAGTTCTTATGTAAGACATTGGAACTGGCTGGCTTCTTGCACAGCACACTGTAAATGCAAGTTACTAATAGACCTGTTTGACACTCATGCTTGCCACATTAATGCTACTTATTTGAAATGCTTATTTAAAAAAAAATCGAATGTGAAGGAGACCTTTGTGAAATATTGCCATAATCCAACCAAATCTCTTTTAAGCATTCTCTTGGTACTTAAATGAAACAAGTTGTGCGAGTGTGTTTATTTATGGTGCTGTTGACTCTTTTTTATTTTTGTTTTCAACCACAGGGCAACTTTCCATGGAAGATGTCCCCACCATGGTTCTGTGTAAGCCCAAACTACTCCCTCTGAAATCAGTCACCCTGGAGAAACTGGAAAAGATGCAGTTGGAGGCCCAAGAGGCCATCAAACAGCAGGAACTGGCATCAAAGGAGCAGTCACAGTAGAGACCCAAGGGAGGATTCACATCCACAGGAGCTACTTAAACGTATAATGAGTAGGATTTTCCTAAAAAACAATGTATAGACACTTACGACCCACTAGCAGCGTGTGGCGGTGTCTGTATCTGCATAGACCCTGCCATCTGCCTGTATTTTCTTATTTTGCTGTGTTCGGGACGTTTATGGGCGTCAACCTTTAGGCCCCCAGCCAACGATAGCGCACAGGGTGTGAGAGTGGGACTCTCGTCTCGTCTCAACTGTTGTTTACAAACCGCAACAGACAAATCCTACTCATTATACTGGGGTGGGGGTGGGGGTGGAAAAAACCCAGAGCAACCTAATACAGCAACATATAGTGTTTATCTACATGTAGTGTTTCAGCTTGATCATGATTAGTAACTGTAAATGTTACATGAGCTTTAAGAGCTGATGGACTGCACCAGCTCATCTTTGGTTCCATTGATTAGGATTTAGTAAGGGTCAGTTTTTTGCGGTTGGTTTGTGATGCAAGACAGTTTGTGATTTGAGTTTTTGCTTTTACAGTCATTTCATGTGTATTATTGGAATCTACTGTAATTTGACATAAAAGTCTGTTGAAATGCTTTATTGTTGAGGGAAAATAGGCAACCTCACTAAATGAATATAAGGACTGAGCACAAAGGACGTTTGTCTCGATATGTTGGTGCCAGTGGAAATATTACATTCATAAAACAGTCTTAAATTGTTATTTTTATGACGATTTATTGAACAAACAAGAAGCAAGACTTGGTACATTTCACACACCAGTATTCCCCAAATATAAAAATAAACACTCTGGACACCATTTTGTCAAATTATCCCAACTGGTATTTTTTTTTGCACTGTACTTTTGTCTTGTTGCCTTCAGTATGACATCTTTTTGTGGTTTAAGGGGTAAAAAGAAAAAAAAAGTCACGCACAGCATAGAAACAGCAGCCAGTTAGGGGAGGTATTGCTTTGAACCAACATGCCCCCATTTTTTCATCCATGATAAAGCTCTTTACACAAACCAGTGAGTTTTGTAGAAACACTGCTTTCTAGAAAACACAAAAAGGAGTGGCAGTGAAATCAAGAAAATACTGTACAAAACAACATGGAATGGACAATGTGAGGTGTGGCACTTAATGGGTTAGCTTATGTGTATATATATTTATATATAAACACCTTGGGGAGCGAGTTATTTGTCTTCAATTTCAATAGAAAGTGCCTTTTTTTGACCCCACCCCCTTTTCAGAAATGTACATTCAACTGCTAGGAGGAAAAAGTTCTGTACCCAACTATTATGACAAAATATGTTAAGTAAAAAGTAGCTTCGTTTTTTTTTTTTCTTTTCGGGAAATCTGGCACAAAAAAGGGGCAGGTCCTCAGTAGCTTTCAAGTTTCAAGCGGCCGCCATCTCCCTCACTCACAAATCTCTTTCG
This sequence comes from Polymixia japonica, assembly GCA_900302305.1. Classification (NCBI taxonomy): domain Eukaryota; kingdom Metazoa; phylum Chordata; class Actinopteri; order Polymixiiformes; family Polymixiidae; genus Polymixia; species Polymixia japonica. Next base: position 17,424 of record OMKK01056257.1, on the reverse strand, counting down.
GCCCCTGAGGTGAAAAAAAAAAGAAAGAATAAAACAATAAGAATTCTTGCTCATTTGCTTTCAACACGTGACCAACAAACACAAAAAGACCTATAGCTTATTAGATATGAGTATGAGTTGTGTGTCTCTAAATACATAAACAAACTCCCTGAATATTCACTACTTGCTTACAGCTATCCAGTGGAGCGCACTTACCGACAGGGACAAAGATCTCTTAGTTTTTCATCAATGACCCCCGCACTGAAACTCTTGTCAACAAATTGCTCCAGGATGAAGTAGGCACGGGGGACATCGATGTTGATTTCAGTTATGTCCATGTAAATTCGTTCGTAGCCCTATACAAATGACATCAATGGAAGATATTAAACAGTGTCCTGCAATGTCCTTGTAAACAATCGTACGTTTGCTTGAAAACATGCATTTATGGATGTCCTTGGAGTAGTGATGACTGTGTGCAGTATGTAATTGGAACACTGGGTGGCGCCTCACCCTTCTCATTTGGTCCACTGTGATGACAGACGACACCCACAGAAACTTCAGTAGCTGCAGAACCATTTTGAACGTTTTCTCTCCTTTAGATTCCAGGACTGTGACAATTGCCTGATGAATACCAGATAAATATTAACAACCTTACCTTGTACATAAAACATTCATTCATAACCAGCATTTTTGCTAGTGAGGATAATTAAAAAAAGGATAAAAGACTGCAATGAATAGTTTTCCTACAGCACAGCAAATCACTTTTTATTTACAAGTGTTACCTCATAGACAAACTCATGGCGGAAATGGGGAACCTCCAGTTCTCTCAGGCATCGCTCGGCCTCCTTGCTGTCTCCAGACAGGAGGTACTCCTTCAGCAGCAGGTTCATCTGATAGGACAAAGACGATGACCATTATTCAATAATTAATTTATAATAAGAAGAAATTATACGTGTGACACATCTTAAAGTGTTGTTAAGAGGCCCTCTTAGCAGAACAGACAGTAACACCAGTCACTGTGGCTCGATGTTCTTAGATGTCACCCGTTCTCAGAGCAGTGAGCAAGAGAAGTGTTAAAAAGCCACCACTTAAAAATAGCCGTGTGTTCTAGAGCATTTTGAGATCAATGATGGCTCGATGAGCTTTGGGCCCGCGTAGTGGCCTCTCATGTCTACCCATCTACCCTTGACCTCACCTCTTTGATGAGCTGCGTGACAGGTCTCTGACCCCCGCCCGACCCCCACAGGTTGTCTATGCGGAGGCCGCCCATACTCATCTTCAGCAGCACTGCCGCCCGGTCCAGTGCCGCCCTGGAGGAACAAAGACACGCAAGGTTGACGATGACATGTTTCGTGTCACTGTCCAACCCATTTCTTTTTACCCTACATTACCAGTCCCTCTGTTTGCACCCGTTTCTTTATTTACGCACCACTTCTCTAATACACAAAAAAAACAAAAACGATTCTAGCGACGCAAATATTTGTTTAATCTATTGTGGTTTTGACCCTTGCACCCTTTTCTGGTTGCTTATAACGTTGGTGATTTAGGAATTTGAAACTCTTAATGACTGCGTAAGCCCAAAACAAGCAGTTCTCCTGCAGGTTTTGCATACCCCGACTGCCCCGACTGAAGAAGTGAACTGTCCCAGTACAGGATAAACTAAACAGGGATTTTGTTTATCCACTGCCTCTATGTGAGACGACGTCAGTCAAAAAGAACCTGTTAAAGAACACCAGTGACACATGACGTCTAAAGATTTCAATGGTGGCAGCCAATTAAAATAAATAAAAAGATGAAATATGTTTGGGTCGTCAGAACTTGGCAAATGAAAGCGTACCTTGCGTGTTGACAGTCAACTCTGCCTTTGTAGCCGTCAATGTAGCTCTTGGACAGGATCTGGTCTCTGACGGCCCGGGCGATAAATTGGCCCACAAGCTGATAGACAAAAACAACAGCGGGGGAAAAAAAGTAAACAATTTAAAACAAATTATGTAATGCCACAGCGGGCTACAGAGACGAGTCGCCAGGGTAACCTTGGAGCAGGAGAGTGACCCTCAGGGTCACAGATAATCATCCGACTATGTCGAACAGCAAGAACAATTACAGAGCAGGAGCTCCCGTTTGTTACCAGGAAAAAAATTAATTAAAAAAGGATGGATTTGGGAGACAGCCAAACATTATGGCCCCAACTTTCCTGCATGAGTCAAATACATTTGACAACCAAAACACAGTCCCATACCATTTTACCAAGGGTGCCACATCTACACACAGGAATAAACAACATTTATGGATGTTCAGGAAAATAGTGTGTCATTTGCTGGAAATCTCTTTAATCAATTAACTGGGAAAGACCCACAATTTACTTCATCTTGTTTATGTTTTCTGTATAACGCACTATAGAAACAACAGATGGATAGTTTTTTGTTGTTTTGTTTTTAAGTGCTGAAGGCCCTCTCAGAAACACCGACATGCCACCGATGACTGACAGTGGCCTCGTGGGCACGTGTGCGTTTGTTTACAGTAGCAGTACGGACGCATGATTTCGGGGAACCGAAAGAGCTGGCTTTGCTCTTCTGGCCTGGACAAAGCCTGCGCTTTAGCGGCGGCCATTGTGCCCGTACAGACGAGAGGCAGCTCCATCTCATCTGACCCTGTGGCTGCAGCTAGACCGGCAGGCACGACCGGGAGAAAGAGAGGAGCGCACAAAGCCTGCGTGTGCGCGCGTGTGAGAAATGAGAGAGTGGGGCAGAAATGATAGAGTGAGAGAAAGTGAGACAGTGTGAAAGGAGGGGTGGCGAGAGGAGCATGAATAACCCTTTTAGCCTCCTACGCTGAGCTAGCATTTTGCAGGCGCAGGGAGACAATGGCCAGAGATCTCATGTCTGTGCAGGCTGAAAGGAAAGAGCTGAAATACACACACACACACACACGCGCGAGTGAACCCACAAGCGAGCGCGCACACACGCACACACCGTCGGACCACAGTGTTGTTCCGCTGTGCTCCACCACAGCCTACGTGGTTTACTTGAACACAAGCGCACCTCGCACAGAAACGATACTTAGAACTGACACAGGAGGGTCTAGGGTCGCAGATGGCGTTCACACTTTACAAACTGGCTGCTTGTAATGATGGCGATAAGATAAGATGCAACTTTATTGATCCCCTCGGGGAAATTACGTGATCCATTTCATTAAATACATGATATAGGAATTCCACTGTTGCACTAATTCTATACAGCTCTGGTTTACAGCATCAAAACAAATGACAAAATGTAAAGTTATGAGCATTTGCTCCCTGGTAAAAAAAAAAATGACACTGTCTTTAGGTAAACATCTTAGCCTTTAATCGGCATGTCTAAATGTTGTGATCTGGATGTAGTCACTGAGAATAAATCTCTTCAAGTACACTTAAGGAAAAGGAGAAACACTGCACATCGTCACAGGAGCCCGATTTATGGAAATACGAACACACATTTGCCTACGTGAGTGACAGTGCTGACCTCTTACAACCACAACACCACGGACACGAATCACAGTTGGTGGTCGACTGAAATTCACATTAATGAGAACGTCTTCAACCCCTCCCCTTTTTTTTTTTTTAACAAAATGGTACATTTTCATTCAAAAATAATTTCCAATTTGATTTTGGAATTTAAAAAAAAATCCCCCAAAAAACAAACATCTAAATTAAAAGAGAACCAAGCCCCACACTGACCAACTCTATACATATTACAACACACATACAGACATCCACCCACCTGTGGGGCTCCGGGTGTGTCCAGCACCAGATCTGGGAGCTCTCGGAGCAGTTTGTCAAAAGAGCTCTCCACATCGCTGCGGGTCAGTACAGGCCCGCACAGGTCTGCCAGCAGCCTGGAGGTGAGCTCCCGGTGGCTGGCTTTGGCCTCAAGGGCCAGGGACACGGCCAGTGAGGGCACCCCGCTCCGCATGGGCCCCAGGTTCAGCTCCCCGAGTAGCTCCTGGAAGAGGTGAGACATACGTGGGTTGGTATTTTGCACAAGCTCGACTTGTGTTCTTGTCCCATCTTCTAAGAACACGGTTGATAAAATATTCCCCTCTTCTGAAACGGATTTCCGTTTCGGTGAGATGCCGCCGACGGGTTTTCTTGTTGGGATGCGAAGTGGTCATGTGGTGCTTACCGCTACTTCATTTGTGTCGCCGTGCTCAAAGTACTCCTGCACTATGGGGGTAACTGTCTTCTCAAAGTCCCCCTCATCCAGCGGGGGGACCACCGTCTCGTAAAAGCAGTTTTCCTGTAAACAACACAAGGGGACAACGAATAGAATATCATTACCATGGCTTGGCTGTCATGCCAGGTCTAACGGCAATCATTCATTGTTCAAGTACAACAAAGGCATATCTTTGTTGTAAATAACATACATGCGGGTTTCTTGATACAAGTTATACTAATTTCAATTGGCTTCGTGTTGATGTAAATTATCGGTAGTGCAGTCAGTACCTGAGCTTCGTCATAGTTGGGGTCTTTCACGTCTACCGCTTCCAGCTCATACACCTCACCAGACCGGCCCCACACACCTTTGCCTCCGGCCCCACCTATGGGTCAAAGGTCAATGACAATGCCGTATTAAACACATTTGACAACATCAGGGTCTCTCATGTTAAGGCAATGCATATACAAAGACATTTAAGCGGTGTAGTTTTCACGACGTGCTCTGGCCCATATATCCTGGTTACCTGAAAAGTAAGTCGTTCTGGAAAAGCCAAAAGCACGGGCCTACATTTTTGACAGTGCAGAAAACATTGTTACCGAAGAACAAGAGGTCGGCCTTAGCTACTCATTTGCCAGGACGTCTTCAGTGCCAGGAAATATAACTCCTGAAAAACACCTACAAAAGGCTTTTCACAGCAGACACGGGGAGAGACCGTGTTGTCATGCATTAAACTTATCAATGCCGAAAAGAAAGGTGATTCTGCAAAGAGGGTTTTGAGGTTCAGAAAGATTTTAGCTGATGCCCTCATTCAGATAAACTTACAATAACAGAGCAAGTAGGTACCTTTCAGATACGGGACGGTCTCCCTAACCACTAAATCATTCTGGCATCATTAATCCTGCTACACCAGCTGAAAAAAAAAAAAAGAAAAACCTTGGAGTTCACGCAAACAGGTTCTGGAGGTTGGACTTGTCAGGTCGCCCAAATAAATGATGGAGACATAATGTCTCTGTGCATACCGTAAATTTGTAAGGGGCAGAAGTGTTATACAAATGCATATCTGGTAGGTCTCAGGACAGGCCTCAACACCAAAGCAGCCTGTTTTAAACCCTCCTTCCCACACAGTTTCTAACATTACGTCCAGTTACACATTGGCTGTGTGGACCCCATCCCATTTCAGCCATGAAACGCCGCTTACTCTGGCTTGGCATCGCTGGGAGAGTGCAAATATCCACGGCCCTTGCCCACCGAACTTCCCAAATTACAAGGCATGAACTTTTAATGCAGGCACAGGCTCAAACTGCAGGACCGATTGCGAGGCAGTTCTGTTACATAACCAGCAAAATGGGCTGACAGTGTGCCAAGGAAGCTATCCTAGTTCCAGCTCCACAGCCGCTGCCTGGAGAGGAGTAATTGAACTTCAAGCTGCTGCAGGCTGCCGATTCTACTGCTGTGTGAGGGTGTAGGTGTGGGTATCGCGCGCTGACATCAAAGCTAGC
>OMKK01056257.1:0-11715 GCA_900302305.1 Polymixia japonica | reverse complement strand
GGTGTTTTCCTAGTTTCTAGCTCGAAAAACTACAACGGGGGCAGGGGAAGGGGAAGAGGGGAGAAGAGGAGGGCTTCACTAGCATTGCCGGCCAAGCGTTTTGTCTACAATGGCTGGAGCTACCCATATCCCTTCAGTTTGGATGATTATGTATGAGCATGTCTCAAATCAGTTATTATTGGAAGCAGATGTACATCTGTACATGTTTGAGCCTGAATACAGTGAGGAGGCGATCTCGCTTTGGGTCTAAGGGATGTACAGTGTTCTTTATCACACATAACTACTGCCGTCCTCACTCTGGATCCTTGTTGTGTTTTTTTTTTTTTTTTTACTTGTTGTGCCTTATGTCACACTAGAAGCGGTAAAATTTGCCATATTTGATGATGGTGTGATGGCGAGACAGCAAAACAGGAAGGCATGTTGTTACCCGCTCTATATGTTGCCAAAAATGTGATACCGTACTGTATTTCAAGCATGACTAGACAATAAATTCAGTCAATTTTGTAAGGCCGCCAAGCCTGCCTGCTCAATCTCAATGCAGCATCAAACAAGCTAATGTGACGTATAGTTATCGATGTCGTTTGAAAAAAAACCCCGAAATGGTTTAAAAATGTCAGTTGCCTGATGCGGATCAGTCTCTGGTCACACGGATGCTTTTCTTTTTTGATTATTTCTTTCATCAGCTCCAAAGGCATCAGGCATCTGCTGCCCAACTGTCATTGAAAATAGTCCGATCTAGTTATGTCATTGTGTTGGCGCGCCTTGTGTGAATACAGCATTAGGTAGAGTGTAATCTCATTCTCAGATGGCTCACCCACTAATTGTCTGACTCAAAGCGTACAGATATTTGGCCTAGCTTTCCATTTCCAAAATACGCAATTTCATTGGATGTTCATTCAGTCAATGAACGATCGCTTTGAAACCACCCAGTAAGTGCCTCCTCTTTCCCCATAGTTGCTCCATATTTACGGTCAGACTTGCTACAACTTAGCTAGCGGGATTCCGTTTGCTATGCTGATGAAAAGCAACATGGAAATATCAGAAGAATTGCCATCTCAGGTTTGCAAAGTTAATTCCATTTCATCTTTTAAACTGTTGTTTTGTTTACCTTTCAAAACGAGACATACTTGCTTGCCAGCCAATCTTTACCCAATGTTCCCGGCTGGACATTTACCAATGGCGTACTAGTTCTGAATTTGCCGCCTCCAACTGAGACCCAATCTCCAAGAGATTGTGATTGGTCACTTCAAATCTATGACAGGGGTAGATCAACAGCGCTCCTCCTTGCAGTGTAAATGGGTTTGGGCCAGTTTGAGTAGAGCTTTGTATCAGGCATTAATTATCTGAAGATTATAACCTTAATGCAGCCAAGTACAATGCAATGGGCTGGCATGGTTATAACTGAGCTAAAACATGTGCCTCCCTTATTCAGGCTTTTCAACCCAGTCAGTCTGACTTGCTTCCCAACTCTCCGGACACACCCTTCGCTCAAGACCATAGCGCAAGTCCGAGAGATTCAAGCTCTCGCCTTGAAAGACAGCTCCTTGGCAAAACATGATTTTTTTTGTTTTGTTTGTTTGCTTTATCACACTCCAGGGCATAACTTTGGGTCCCCAAAGGGTGAATAATCAATCACGGAATGTCCCTTTAAGGGTATGTTGACATGTCTGCATGATTTCTAAAAGATGATTAAGGAGAGGACTGCTGGGTGGGTCAGAACACAAGGTACAAGGGCCTATCCTTGGCTTGATATGCATATATCAGCTGATTTCTAACCGTTATCGCGGCGGGCACACAATAATAACGCACTTATTTAAAAGCCATCTCTCTGCCCTCTCTTATCACCTCACTTCAGTAACAAAGATAACAGATTACAAGTCAAATTCAAATAAAAGGGAAGGACAAATTCTCTGCTTAAAGGGGACATGCTTTTCCTTATTTTCTGACATATATATAATGTTACAATATCGGATGTTCATATTAAACGTATCTAATGTGTCAAATAATGAGCTAAACTAATGATAAAGTAATCCCTGCGAGCAAAAAGCTCAGGCTTCAGACTGCTCTGAACGCTAGGTTTCAAACGTTTTTTTTTCTACTTTCTACTAGCAGTCAACTATAACCAACAGTGCAGGGAGCTACTATACAGTTGTTTGGCGACAGCAGAATAACATTTTAGTTATTTCCTGACGTTTTCCTCGTCAGTCGGCATTTTAGCGCATTTCCCACATGTACAACGAACAGAGACATCCTGCTGTAATCTTTGTTGCTGCGGATGTTCGTGCTGTCCACTCATATTCCTGGGCCCACTTTTATTTACTCTTCATATACACTGCTTGGGGGGAAAACGTTCAAAACTCATCTTTCCATTTGTATGCAGATGACACTTATTTATTGTAGTGCAATTACCCTCAATAAGGCCTTTGAGTATCTGCAAAATGTTTTTAACAGAGTGCAAGCTCAGCTTTATCAACTGAACTTGAAAAAACTGAATGCTGAAAAAAAAACTGTAGGAAGATAGAGTTAAATCAGAGTATTGTTACTACTCAAGATCAACAAATTGAGGCAGTCTCCACCTACAAATACTTGGGATTTTTAATTGATGACCACTTCTCATTTAAGCCTCATATACAGAATCTGGTGAAAAGGTTGAAATTGAAAAGGTTTATATTTTAGGAACAAGTCTAATTTTTCTCTTGATGTCAGACGAAGACTGGTTGAAGCAACATTCTTGCCCGTTCTTGATTATGGTGATCTGTTGTACATGAACGCATCAGTCCCTTTTCTTCACATGTTGTATACTGTGTATCATGGAGGAGTATCTAGGCTTGCCACATCACAGCATGAAACAACATATGTCATGTCACGTGGGAAATTGTTTTTTGGCTCTGCTCTGCATGCATCAGCTCAATAAATGTCAAAATGAATCATGCCGGTTGGACGTTTGCATCAGATCCTATGTATTGGTAAATAATGACCCATAAAGCAACCTCTAGTATAGGCGCTTCTTGCAAAGATTATTATTTGGCTGCTAGTGGAAATTTTCATTGATGCCTGGCCAAGCAGAGGCCAAGAGAGGAAAGTAGTGTTTTTAAGTGGGTATGAGCTGCTCAAGATCGCCTTGCCATTTGTTTACATGGTAATTGGTTTACTGCTGCTAGATGAGAAGGCACCAGGAGATGACAACAGCATGTCAAACAACAATAAATGGACTCCAAGCCATAACTTTCACACACCAAACTAGTTGCAGTTCTTTCTCCTAGCCTACAGCAGTGTTAGAACTGTTTGCTATGACCAGGATGTTGTCTTCCTTTGAACATAGTAAAGCTTCACACACTGTCCACCTTAACAGTTAGGTGACATGTGGAAAAACATATCCAACTTCATCAAAATTTGAATTTGTTCAATTAACAATTCGATACCTTTCTTTGGCAGGCCTCTGCCCTTGCCTAGACGGGATTTTCTGTCCAACAGCTTGCTCTTGGGGCTGGTGGGGGCTGCTGTAGATCCCCTGGCCGGGTCTCCATTATCGCTGAGGGAGTCCCCTCTGCCAGAATCCCTGGAGGAGTTCTTCCGCAGCCTCCGCTTGGCCTTGGCTTTCAGACGTGCCTCATGGATGCTGTTGCTGGAGGAAGAAATCCAGTTTCCATTGATCTCATTGTTGATGTTCCTGGTGGAGGTCACTGTCCCTCCATTATCCTCTTCGCCAGATATGAAAGAGTCGCTCAGGTCCTCAGCCTCTGTTGGATTGGAAGGAGGGTGGGAGAGTTGGGTTTTTGAGTTGAACAACATTAAGCTTTCACTCAACAATATTGAATAATTCACAACAGAGGGACATGATTGCACCATTTGAATTCCCATTCGAATTTTGTCAGGCATTCCTGGAGCGGATTCTCTATATAATCTCTATCTATATAGCTCACAAAAAGTGGAATAAGCAGCAGCATTAAATCGATGGTAAATTTGATTTTTACCTAGCCTGCAGGCATTGCAAGTACTAAGCAATCACCCACTTCCGCATCAAAAAAAGTCAGCGCCCCAGATCAAAGGGATGTGGAGACAGCTGATGAGGCATTTAAATCCAGACAAACCAACACTCACCAACGGGATTTGCGTTCAGCCAGGCCTCACAGTCAGTTGCCATTTTTCACAACAGAAAAATATATTTAGCAGTGGAACTGCGTACAAATCAAATAATCTCAGATGATACCTGAAAACGCAAAGAAAGGGGGATTAAAATGATATGGACAAACGTTAATAACAACATGCCCAGACTTGCACCGCGACCGCCACCCCTCCCCCCTCCATTCATACTACCACTGTTGATAAACAATAGCTAACGTTAGCTTAACTGCACTGTCAAACACAGACAGCTGCGTCAAAAGACGTCTGCGGCACATCTACTATGCAACGACAAAAACAATTAGCTGCTACGGTAACAAACACAAACTGAAAATCACAAAAATGTGAGCTGACAATTTAGTTTAGCGGATCAACCAACGTTCGTCCCCCTTTTATCTGCTGTAGCAGAAGCCAAACGTTCAGACAAATGCACAACAAAAAACAAAAGAGCTCTCGTTCAGTAGCTCGATTACATCGTTCACCTTGTTCAAACGTTAAATAGACACTTCTGTTGGATTAAATTCGCTAACTTGTTAACTTGCTTGCTCTTCCTTTAGAATGACTGAAAATAAAAGCCACTGACCGTATCTGGCCTCCGAGCTCCTAACTCTGATAGAAACGCTGTTGTTTTTGTTCTTATCTACCCAGCAACTCTAGCACGTAGCGCTGTGTTCTGCGTTGACCTGATTGGCTACACATGGACGGGTTTTTAAAGTAAAGGACCAATAAAAATGCAGAATAGGCTTTTCTTCTCGCATTTTCTGTATCGCCCGTCTAGTAATGTGCTGCCCCCTCTCCTTTGGATCGCAGAAAGGCACCTTTCTGTTATGTAATCCTGTTTATAATTGTTTGACAAAGTTAAATACTGATGATGATGATGATGATGATGATGATGATGATGATGATGATGATGGTGGCGGTAATGATTCATTTTATTGACATTCCCTACCTAAAATTAGTTATTCCATCCAAAGGTAAGATAACCTACCAAAACAGTTTGCCCACTTCAGAACATTATGTTCTAAACTTCCAGTGTGACAGGGCTACTCTATACATAATCCACACAGCTATACTTGTACATAATCCACACAGCTATATGTGTAATGTTACCTTTTTCCAAAGTAAAATATATTCTGCTACATAACTAACTTTTGCACCTCGAGTTAGACATAATATTTGCAAAGCATTTCATAACATTAGGCCTGAACGGAGTTCTGTTCCTCTGCTTTAGGACTTGGATGTGCAATTATTTGCCTCAACACTTGGGGGAGTTCTTTTCAAACAATCCCCTTCAAATTCCTCACATACAATCTCTACACATAGTGTACTGTTATGATTTTCATACATATAACACCTCATTTCGTTTTTTAAGAAAGTGCACTTTATACATACACAAGTAACGTGTCACCTGTATCTATATTTGGTAGTGCTTCTGCAGTTCTGGATAATTCCCAATTGAGCAAAAGTAGAAGTGCCCCAATAGAACAACACTGAGAATAATGACAGTCCTCAATCTAAATTCTGTTTAGAAAGTAAAATTATTGTTTTATATTAATTTAAATATAATGAGTTACAGAACATGTACAATATGCAGTACAATATATATTGCTCTTATTTTTAGTGCTAGGAAGCATGCATTAATCACTATATATAAAGGTGTCAATAGTTTAGTTATGGTTACTTTAGGTCCAATAAATCAAGAACTTAACTGTTATGAGTGGGTTACATGTTTTGGAGCACACACAACCAATCACAAGCACGTTGTAAATGAAAATCTCTTTTTTATATATTGACTCTTCAAAGTCATTAGCGTATGTTAGAAAACGAAATAATTGGAATCTTGTAAAATTAACTCTAAAATGTTCTGGAGTAAAAGTTTAAATTTCCTAAATAAGAAAAAGCTCAAGCAAAACACAACATACTTTGCTTTGAATTCTACATCATTTGTTATGACAGTTACAAGCCCCTGGGCATGATATGCCTGTATAGTTTTAATAGCATAAAATAACCCCCTTTGAAATGTTTATTCAAGTTTTTGCATCAGAAAGATCATATGAAAAAAGTTCATCAAAGAAAATAACACTATCTTGGACATTGGAGGATCAGTATTCACAGTGTATAAAACAGAGGATGGCTTGATTATCCAGGTGAAACAATCAATATTAGCTGTCTCATCTGTCAGAAACATTGTTCATTTAACTCTGATAAATTAAACACATGGTCCAGTTCAAGGTCCTCAACACTTAAGTCACTACACATAATGGGGAAATGATTAGGATTGTGTTCTGAATCCAATAGAAAACCTAAAATAAAACAAACATTTTTGTTTGCATAGATACTTAGTTGTTAATAAAATGATCTACATGTTGGAGTGACAGTTATTCCAATGAACAAACAGGCACAAGTGGCTAAGAGGAGAAGTGAAGGTCAAAAAAGTCACCATTTATGGATAAACATACATATTTTATAGTTAGCTATACATTCAAATCTATTCTACAAATGCAACAAACCTGAGAATTTGTCTCAGCTTTTTTTTTCAACTGAGAAATGAAGATCTTTCATTGGCACATATTTTCAAGTCATTTTTGCAACTGACAATGTATCATTAAATTACTTGGACAATATATAATCAAACAAATTCATAACAAGGTTTGTCTCACAGGGAAAATCAATTATTATCAAAATGGATGGCAAATGGACTTAGATAAATCCCTATTGCATCATAAGTCTTGTTTTAATAGTAATCAAATGTATTTCAGTTGCATAATATTAATCATTGACATAAAAAAAATTGGTGATAAACTTTGATGAAGCACAGTATAATTTAGGAAATTAGCTAAATGCTAAAAAATAATGCAATATTTTTTTGAACACTGAAGTCTTACAATAAATTACATTTTTATTATATACAAAGTTTATCAGGGGTCTATAGCTGGGATTGTCTGTACCAATTCAGACATATATCTAAGCATTTTCCTTCCCAAACGCTACCACTTGTCCAGACCAGTGCAATTTTCCAAATATCATAACTTCAGTTTGTCATATTAACTGTGTCGTCAGGTGTCCATAGTCTGCTGCCAAAAACACACAGATGGTGTTTTCTCAGGATTTAAGCTGTAGGAAATGAGAGGTCAAGCTGAAGTCATTCTGAAGAAGAGGGTTCAGCAAGCACACCCAGTAGACTCTCCTCTGCCAGCTGAGACAGGTATTTCTGTGAAGAGATGGAACAAATAAACACGCAATTCATATCTTGAAATATATCATGACCTATCTGAATTCTCTACTGATTCGACTGCGCAGAGGTCTCTTCTAGTCACATGAACTAGCATAATACATTTTTTCCATGTTGGTCCAGCATTTGTTTTAACCTTTAACCTTTACAGAGGTAGTGCGGCTGAGAGACGATGTCTTGTTCAAGACAGACTTGATCAAGAAATCAGCATCAATAAAGTCATAGACAAACTACAGATATATTTTTTAGATTATTCAGATGTCTAAGAATTTGCCCCATGACTCACAAATACGGCTTTATGAAAATAAAATCAAACTTAGTTGTGTAATAAATAAACTGAAAATGATTAAAGCTGCTATGTGCACTATTTTGACTACCAATAGCGAAGGGGAATTACAACAAGCTGTTACAGTTCAAAACAAGCTGGATGTTTCTTTCTTCCCCTGCAGTTCCTCTCCATCGCTCCTCTCCCCTGTCCATCAAAAACCTCACACGCTACAGGTGAACAGATTCTGGGGAGGAGTTTAGAGTCGGACCGTCAAAGTAAACATGGTTTAGAAAAGAGGGAATATCGACACACTGGCCGACCTGTAATACACTAGTTGTGAAGATCATATCTCACTGAACCTTCGCAACGCACACAGTGTTTTAATGTAATTCTGATATAAAATAACATAAATTTCACACATAACAGCTGTAAAAGATTGGAAGATTAGAAACACATTTCTTCTGGAAACTAAACCACAAGAAGATCACAACAAAAGTATACCCATTTATAAAACTATAATAACCATGACACAACATCCAAACATGCACACGCCCGCGCGCACACACACGCGCGCACGCACACACACACACACACAACACATACTGTTAGCAGAGCTTTGATGGACAGCACAACTGTTTCTGAAACTTTTTCCCCCCCTTGGAATGTGATCCATCAAATGTCAGGGACTGCTCTTCCTCTAGGCAGCCTCAGCTGTGCTGCTGGGATGGGGGAAGAGGCAGCAGGGCTGGGTGCTGAATGGCCACTAATGAGAAACTTAATACAGTTTCAAGTTTGCCTGCATGTGTCTGTGTCTGTGTGTGTGTGTTTGCATATCTAGGTACAAACTTGTCTGCGAGTGCATTTGAATGTACCCCACCTTACTAACAATGCAATGAGAAAATAGGAAATATATGTGTAAAAAAAAAGTCAGGTGCACGCATAGTCCACGTTACTGAGGGTTGCACTGGTCTGACCGTCACATCGAATGCTAGGTTGACGATGTTTCGCTGCTTGTTGCAGGATTAGTAAGTAACCTCCATCTTTTGCTAAATATTTTTTAGTGTGAGTTTTCACCCAAACTCGTCGAGATTAGTCAAGAACCCTGTGAAAGGAAGTGGAGTTGCATCCACATGTCTGGCTGGCTATTAGCTCCAGCTGTGGGCCACACCTGCAGTAGCATTAGCATAGCTGGGGTACGCTGGCATATGGGTTTGTATTTTTTTTTTAACATAAGTGTTGTTAGCATAATACCCTCACAGACACACTTATGTATGCAAACACATACACACGCGCACGTGCGCACACACATGCACACACACACACACACACACACACAGACACACACGCTTGCATTTCTGACCTGTAGCACCAGAGACTCCTTGTCCCCCTCTAGGCGAAGCAGTCGCTCTTGGTAAGTTTCATTGTTGACTGGGGAACACAGGTTCACCTGGACAAGACACACACAGAGCAAAGAGACAGGTCAAGGATGGAGGAGGCTCTGTGGGTTCAAGGGTCAGCATAAATTCAACATTGATATATTTGGAGTCGTAGTTAGAGATGCAAATTGTTGGTCAGAAGTATTTGTGGACTCTTTTTCTTCAGCACAGGGCGCAAACTACTATAAAATCTATTTTTTCCAAAGGATGTCTGCACATGAACACTAGGAATTTCAACATTGTATTCAACAAAACTGAACACTGTCCCCTGCAGTATATTTAAAAAATCAGAGAAAAGTTTTCTTCCTGAAGCTGTGAGGTCACTCAGAAGTACATCTCTAAACAGAATGAATTATAAAAGGTCACTGCGACGTCCCCCGGAGGATTCTAGTGAGAAGTGGCCTTTCTGAGTTTATGTGGATGTTCAGGTTAAGACAAACATTGTATGGATGCAAACAAGGGCTGTTCTACGGTCATGAATCAGTAAGACATTGTGACTATATCACGCTTACTGTTAGGTAGGATACAAACAATTGTAGATTTCTGCAGGACGTTGCTGATATGTGTTTAAATTAATTGGTTTGACCCTTAAGAAAAAACTACTTCCTGTCTGCAGGTGGCCCAGGCTGCACTGAAGATTATGTTCAACATTAAGTTCATTTTACTGATATTTGTGTGGTGATTAAAGAACCAAGTCCTTCCTTTCTTGGGGTACTCTCAGGATTACAAGCCATCTGCTTATTAAGTAAAATATAAAGAGGAATTATACATTTAATATCTCTACAGTCGCTGGGGTGAGGAGGGGAAATGCTCTTTCTCGGGCTCTTAGTGGAAATACTGTAAAAATGCTGCTTACTGTATTCTGTATATTTACTGTATTCTGTATACTTAATACTTATACGTATTTCAGAAAACACTTTTGATGAGACCTTTCCTTTGGTCAGGAGTTATTTTGTTCATTTTGCAGTCCTAGCTGTTAAGATTATGGAAGAATTATGTGCCCTGCAACTCAGTAAAAACTTATTTCAAAAGATGTCAGACTTAAATGATTTGGTCTATACAGTTTTAATTTCCTTTCACAGAACCGGCTTATCCCGTCTTTGACTAACTGTATCCAGGGCTGTTGACCCCGTTTACCGTGCTGTGGAGAGGGGAAAATGTTTAAAAAGAGGAAGACATGTTATTATTATCCAGCTGTGAAGCTACGACCTGAAAAGCTGGTTTTTGTGTCTTTCCAGAAGCATAGTTAGAAAGTCCACTCAGAATTTGCTGGGTCTGTTATATCTCCTCTTAAAAGTCAATGGAGCGACGGGCAATCCTTGTCGTCGACCTGACCAGCATGCAAGCGACACAAGCTAAAACATCAGAAGCGAAGAGCAGTAACGTGGGTTATTTTGACCTAGCAACACCCCACCACCCCTCCTGCAAAGGTGCAGATCTCCAAATGGAAAGGCTGTTCAGCAGGCAGGAGTAGGGGGGTTCAGAGGCTGTTATAACTTCACAACAGCTGTCGCGCTAGGCTAGCTACGTCACAGCATGAAACAAGACACGTCATGTCACGTGGGAAACCCTGTTTGGTTCTGCTCAGAACATTTTCTGCCCAAAATACTCACTAAATTATGTAAATTGACATTTGCAGACTTGGTTCATTGTGGGAAGACACAACGTCTCCCAGCACCAGTTGGAATGGATCAACTGAAAAAATGTCAAAATCAATAATGTGGGCCTTTAATAAGAACTGTATTGGTATTCACAAATATTTACTGATATTATTTATTGATGAGCTGAGTACATGCTACTCTTGCTCTTCCAAACTAAACCACAACTACAAATGTTCCCAAGGCTAATGGGGGCTGCCCACCTGCTTTGGGAAAGTTCTGCCCTGTTAGTTTCAGTCCACTTCACAGGTGCACTGAGCAGAACAACAGTCCTCTGTCAGGCAGCTGTAGATGTATAATCATCAAAGAACACCCGCTGTTTACTGAGCAGAGACACCTCACAGCTGTCTGAACTACAGAGACACCTCACAGCTGTCTGAACTACAGCGACAGAACACAACCTACAGTCCTGGACAGCTCTGAGGGAAACAAAGTCACATTTTGACCGCTCACCGTGTCAGTGGAAACCTCTCATTTTGTCGCTGTGTATCTCTGTCATTTACATCATCTAACCTCACAACATCGCTGTCTTTCACGATGATGACCTGCAGTGACAGATTTGTTGTGAAGATCATATCTTCCTGAACCTTCACATAGCACAGTCTTTTTATGTTATTTTAACGTAAAATAACAGAGGTTTCACACATAGCAGCTTTAAGGAGAAGGGTGTGTAATGTCTCTATTGTACCTTTAGCTCCTCCAGTTACCTCTTCAAACAACAAGGTGATAAACTAATGTAGCCACTTAATGAGTGTCTCTCTGAATAGAAGCTTATTACAATGTAAATGTGAAGACATTGGTGCTGCCGACTTGTACTGTCTCTCTCTCTCTCTCGCTCTCTCTCTCTCTCTCTCTCTCTCGCTCCCTCTCTCTCTCTCTCTCTCTCTCTCTCTCTCTTTCTTTCTCTCTTTCTCTCTCACAGACTAGGAGGCTCAACACACAAGCGCATCTAATCGACATTTCTTTCCTAGATGATCTGCCAGTGAGTTCACTGAGTTC
>OMKK01056256.1:0-11630 GCA_900302305.1 Polymixia japonica | reverse complement strand
GAGCCTCCTCCATGTTTGCTTGGAGATGATCTTATAGCCTTTACCTTTAACATGCTTGTCTATAATTTTCTTTCTAATCTCCTGAGACAACTCTCTCCTTAGCTTTCTGTGGTCCATGTTCAGTGTGGTACACACCATGATACCAAACAGCACAGTGGCTACTTTTCACCCTTTAAATAGGCAGACTGAGTGTTTACAAGTTTGAAGACACATGTGATGCTAATTAGAGGACACACCTTAGTTTAACATGTCCCTATGGTCAAATTATTTTCAATCTTTTCTAGGGGTACCATCATTTTTGTCCAGGCTAGTTTCATTAGTTTGTTTTTTAAAATGATTCTGTTGAACCACAATTCAAAAGCAATGTCTGATTTTCATAAGTTAAGTTTCAGTAAATTTTCATTTATTATTACTTTTGTCAGTTTCAAGTTATTTCAATGACCATTGTGGGTTTTTCTTTCTTTAACGGAAGGGTACCAACAATTTTGTCCACATGTGTATATATTTTTTTATATTCAAAGCATGATGCAACTATAGAACTGAATTCACTGAGTTTACATTTTGTTTAATTTCTGTATTGCTCTGCTAAACCCGTCTAGGATCGTTATCCAAGTCCTGTTGCTTTCCCTCCTGTTGGATGCCAGATGACCTTTGAGAACAAGGCTTTAGTGACGCAGGCTAGTCGAGGCCCACAGTGTGAGACTATCATCAAGGTGGTGATGAAACACAGTTTACGTGCTGAGCGGCTGGTTTACTGTTCTCATCTTAACAATAACGGCAGAGGGAGCTCTTATATGCACTGCACTCTTATATGCACTGTGTGTGTGTGTGTGTGTGTATGAGTTTTTTCTTCTGTACAAGAAGAAGACCCCATTCTCTGTCAGCTCTATACAGCTTCTCTCCAGAGCAAGACTGATATCTGCTGCAGTTATTTCTTTTAACAGGTACAGTACTGTATCTCAAAGACATTAAACACTTAAATACAATAGTTACAATTGAATTTAATACAATATTTAGTCTTACATAAGTATGAAACCAGCACCTTTCCACGGGTTGATGTCTACAGTGGTTGGATGATGACAAGTCAAGCGTGGTGAGGCACACAGGGAGCAGGTGCTAACCCCTGTTGGCTTGGAGTGCCGGAAATACTGTTTACCCTGCAGTGTGGACAATAACACGGTAATTATTGTGTAAAGTACAACTCTATATTACAATAATTAGCTTACACAACTCAATGACGGACAGTTTTCAAGAGATACTTTCCACCCCATGGTATTTTAGACTTTAATAATGCCCCATCATGACAAGGAGCTTAATGACTTTAGAAAGACACAGCACTACATGCGCGCAGAACCTAATGAAAGTTCATCCTTACCCTGAAAAAGTAGAGCTACATTCAAACTGAATATGGGATGATCGCAACCTTATTGGGTGTGAATGGTTGTAATGTTGGCTTCGTTACTTCATTACATAACTAAGTAATAATTATTCAAGTGGCCAGTCACATTTTGATGTAGGGTCATTTTTATAAAAAAAAAAGTGGTATAGCTTTAGCATTTAGTGCCAGAGTACATTTGTCATTTGTGGAATGGGAATTCTGGATATTTGTGTATAAATGTGTATAAGTCGTGTGTATTTGTAGTGTGTCTGATTGGTGCATACAGGTGCTGTAGTGAAGATACAATAATCTGTCAAAATGGAAAAGATCCATCGATACGTCATCACTGACCAAGGCCAAACCAATGATGTTGGTGGACTAAAAAACATGTAGAACAATTGGCAATCGGTGCACACTAAGGCTGGGCACTATATTGAGTTTCCTAATATACCACGATTTATGTCAGTGATGATATGAAAACATGAATATAGACTGCGAGATAATTTAGCCTACATGTTTTTTGTTTTTTGTTTGTTTGGTTTTTTTTATATAATTTGACACTGTTGCTCTTAAAAAGCCACACTAAACATCCTTTCTCTCCTTTGCTCCCACCTATAGCTCATGTGTGGTGTGTTGTTACAAAAATGTACACAAGACATTATGTGGATATGTAGTATAGAAAAAATATAAAAATATCATCTTGTATCGAACATCAAATTGGCTCCAAAAAATATTGTGATATCACTTTTCAGCCATCTTGCCCAGCCTAGTGCACACCAACCTTGAAACAATGTGATTATACCTTACAGTGTATGTAAACTGTATGCCAAGGACTGGGTAGGTTACAGGTTCTTTTCTGGATGTAAAAGCAAGTCCTTGGTGGCACGTTATGGTGGCACTGAAGTGCAAATCAAATCAACAAATCAGAAAACACAACAGCAAGATGGAGATCAAATTCCCTTTACAGCCTTGCAATGTTGGTTCGATTCAATAACAAATATACTTCAAACTAAGTAATTTATCAACCCCTATGATGCAATATTCTATTTTAAAGCTTTGAATGTAAAGATCAATAATCGCAAAAACAATGTGCCTGATTTAAGTCAGGCCACATATCAGAATCCAATGATTATTGGTTATTGGATATTAACTGATTGGTTAATTAGTTAAAATCAAACCATAAATTATCACAGACCAGATTGGACAGTGGTAGGCTTATTGCCTACTATGTGAGAGGCTGGGATTCAAATCTCAACCTATGCAGTCAACCTAGGCTAAAGTGGAATTTTTCTAGATAGTAGACATCATCCTATGTAGTCTGATATAAGTTAGATGATAAATTCACGTTTTAAACGTGATACATTTTATGCTCTTATTCTGGCCATATCTGTTAAGGTAGTCAGTCTGGTCAACCCAAACGCAGACACATCGAGGCTGAAGCAGGACGGAATGTTCAAACCAAAGGATTCCAAAATAAATACATACAGGTAGGTCAGGTGACACGGCAGGCAGGTAGGAGACAGGTACAAGACAGGTATATTAACACAGGGAAGCCAGGCAGGTACAGGTTACGCTACTGACAGGGATTTTAGGATCTGACAAAAGACTGACTGGGGAAGACAAACTAAACATTCTGGGGTAAAGACGAGAGGAGACACAGCTCAGAGGAGAAGACGCTAGGCGGGGAACGCACTGAGGACCTCTGGTGAGCAGGTAAGGACCATGCAGGCTCTGGAGAATAACACAGAGAGGTACAACAGCACAAGAGAACACAGGGAGACTAGAGAGAGTGACAGAGAGATAGACAAACAAGATACAAACAGGGCAAGGGACAGATAGAGAGACACAGGGAGATACCAAGACTGGGAGAAGACAAGACTAAATACACTAGGGAGGTAAGGATAACAAGGAACAGAATATAACCACACAGGGCAAAACCATGACAATATCCTCCTTGACACAGCTCAGCAAAACACTGTTATCACTTCCTATTTTCCATTCACCCAGACTGACAGTCAGTCACCATTAATCATTATTGTAAGGGTTCCAGTTTAAGTTGTTACTGTTGTTTCATGATTTGTTGTTGTGTTTTCAGACTTACCGTCGTGTTTTGCACCTCAGGGCCACCGCACACACAATAGAGTAACGATCCCAGTGAAAGAGCACCCCGATGCCTTTTAGAGGAGAAGAGACATTTGATTTCATGATTGTTTATTTTGCTTCTATCTCATACAATATCTCTCTCTTTCTCTCTCTCTCTCTGTCTCTCTCTCCGTCTCCCTCTTTGTTATTCTTTCTCTCTCAATGAAGATGAGATAATTGCTTTCCATACATAGCAGCTCCTCTTTCCTAGGGGGCTGAATGTGAATGTGTAGAGTGATATTTGTTTTTTTCCAGAGATGAAAAGCCAGGCTATAAAGAGCCTGGATGAAAATAGAGGTCTGATATTTTCCCTTAACGGGTCCCAGCATTGTAAAGTGGCACTCAACCCAAAGTGGGGCTAGAGGTGAAAGTACCCTGCGCCTTCTTCTCAACTACAATTGTTTTGTGTGTGTTGTTTGTTGAGTTCCTTACATTTTGCGCCATAGAAACCCCTCTTTTCCTTCACTTGGGTCTAACATGTCAGTCTATTTAGCAGCACCTGAAGACAGAAGAAGAGATGCAACCAATAATCTGTGCAGCTGTGTAGGCACGTGCACTAGCACACCCCAACCCATGCTCATGCACGTTTTTAACATTTGACCAACTGCCACTTGAGAAGTCTGCGCTTTAAACAACAGAAAAAAACCTTGTAGATAGTAAATAGTAACTAGTAACTAGTAACTAGTACATAGTAGAACAATAAAATCCATAAGATAACAAGGGATATAAAAAAACAAACAAATAAAAAGAGTTATTAATGCTATGGGGTGAAATGATAGGTGTACAGTAGGTGCACTTGGTAATGAGTTGGAGGGTGTATGTATGAGAGAGAGAGAGAGAGAGAGAGAGTATGTTACAAGGCTGTGAAAGGATCCACACCCTGATACCTCAAGGCCACGGTCCAGCGCTACACACCAGTCCAGGCTCTATGGCCCCACACCTTGTGTTAAAATGCACTGTGTTCATACTCTGTCTCTGGATACGATATTTGGATCATTAACAATCCGATCACGCACTTTGCATTCACACTTAGCATTCATACGCATTCTCGTTGTCTGCAGTCTGCATTTTGTCTGCATTGTGATGGGATCAGACCTACAGACACCAACCAGGTAAAAAAGTGAGATGCAAATCCATTAATTGTACACAAAAACAAATATGATAGGTGTACTGTAGGGGTGTAGGGTCACGACAGGTGATGTTACTGGGAAAGGGGTCATGTTCAACAACTTCCTAGCAGAGTCACGATACACAACAAGTTGTTTTTGCAGCAAATAATGTTTGTGGATATGAATGCTAGACCAGTCAGTTGTTCTCTCTGGATGACAGAACTAGGAAGTACACAGTAGGAATTTCATGGTGAAACAGAGAGTTATTCACACCAGCCGGCCTGTCAGACACGAAAAGATCCAACACTGGAGACACCAAGGATGCTGGTAGTTTACACATTTATGTCGCGTTCAGTGTGCCTCGGAAATGTGGTTTTGTTACTTCATGATGCCTTCAATAAACCTCAGAAATGTGGGTTTTAACTGATGAACACGGCAGGACCCCCTTGATTGCTCTTTCTTATGGAGGGTCCCTTGTACCTTATGGAGGGATCTGACGCCCCCAGACCTCTTTCAACTTCTGGAAGGGAGTGATGTCTGGTGGGAGCGAAACATGCATGAGTCCTGTAATAAATCTCAGTGGCAAACCTAAAAATTGCAATGAGTACCAATTATCAGATGACCTTTCTACCCCCGTGGGGTGATACTTTATCACTAATGCAAACACACCGTACAAATTGAATTTAGACCTGGCTGACTTTTGCTTAGATCCGATTGCAATGGGAACCTCTGGAGGCGGTCTGGCAGATCCGATCACGTCCAAATGGCCATGCATGCTGTATGCATTGACACCTTGCATTGATATGCATTTTTTACTTTTCTAGATAAGATATCCAGATACAGATTTCGAGCATTTCAGTATCACATGTAAATGGTCTGTGTTCTAGCCTCTCCTGGCAGTTTGGATGCGATCCCTTCCCTTCCCTGGCCGACCACCGGCCAGGTCATCGGTCCACCCGGCCTAATAAAAGATGCTTCTGTGTCAAATTCAGTAGCTTAAAATGTCACAACCAAATCCTGGTCTAATTTGACAGATCCTTTAAAAGCATCCTTAAATCCACTAATTAAACAGGTCAAATTCCTTGTGCACCCGTTGCAAACAAAAGCAATTGCGATCCTCATGCTGCGGTCGTTCCCAGAGTGGGGTTGACTAGGAGGAGAAAAGGCCAAATGATTACACCGTCACTGTCACATGTACTGTTTATGGTATATTATGTCATAGAATGTAGATCTTAAACAACGCTAGTGTCCTGATATAAATACGTCTAGCTTCAAACCGGGCCAAAGCAGATATGCCATGCGCTTTTGCTGGCTTATCCTCTGTCAGTGTAATGTGCGCTGGACAATGTAAGAGATACGGTTTCTGCTCCGGAGGATCACCGATACCATTTATGGAGCAAAATCCCAGCGAAGACTTGTCAATGGTCACGCTGTCATTTGTGAATTTAAGGTAGGATTTTTGAGCAGAGAATTTCCCGTCTTGAGCCATCCTTTTCCTCAAGCACGCCACTGCTGTTTCACTTTATATCTGATCGTTTTTTTTGTTATATGTTTAATAAGCAATGATTACTGGCGTTTTGGTTTTTTTTGCGCTGAGCGGGATATGCAGTTTTGCACTTCTCCTTATTTGCCGTGACGCTAACTTATCTTCCTCTCTCGAAAATGTAAACGATCCCGGCGAATGTGCTCCGGTGGAAGTACAGTATGTATTATTACAATGTATTATCTTAACGCCCCCAACCTCCTGCGCCGTGAATCAGAGAAGCAGCAATAATAGAACAATGAACAGAAACGTTCAGCGTTTATTGGCATTAAGGGAAGGCTAAACATAGTCTTCGTGAGCTTGTTGATGAAGTCATTTGGAAAGCACGCTGGCCCGTGACCAACACGGTCCATCTTCAGTGATACGGAAATGATTTAGCAGGCCTCCACTGGATGGCCCATCCTGTTAAATCATTCCTGTATCACCCACCGGCTAAGATAAGATGTGAAAACAGGCTTCTCAAACACTACTTCTCTTCGTGGCCGTCTGTTTTGCTGTCTCCGTCCATCCATCGTTCGCTTGTTTTCCCACCTTCCCTCAGTCTGTTATGTCATAGTGCTGCTGCATCATCATTAGCGGATATTTTCAACCTCTCCCTCGGTGTGCAGGGATTAGACTGAGCAATACCCGACAAGGTTATCCGTGTCCAGCCAGTCCACGTTTTCTTACGTGATATTTTTCGAATTGAGAATGTGCTTTTATGATGAGGCCGAAGTCACATGAAATGGACCTAGACTCGAATGTTATCCGAGAATAAACACCTGGAGTGTTTTATGAGCTGGTTTTAGCATTGGGAGACAAAAGACAGGTTCATGCGTTTGTCCAAGACTTGTTCCCTGGCAAAGATATATGGTTTAAAAAAGGGAAATGTTTACCCTCAAAAAGAAAACAGGGTGTCCTTATGTTTAACCCCATCCTCAAAACCCCACACAAAAGAGCCAAATGAAGAACTAACAACTATGCAGAGCAACCAAATTACACTGAACTCTGTTAGCTAAAGTCATCCTAATGCTAACGTCTGTTTCCCCTGAGTATTATGTTGTATTGGATTTTACTATTGGGCAACCCTTGCTTCAGCAAACCTAAATGGTTCTAATCCATGACCATTTAAAGTGCTATACAGTTAAGACCAGACTGTGTGGTTTTATTCACTATGGACATATTGAACTTTGTCTTGTGATCTGTATCATTACCCTCTTGTGTTTACATCTTATTTACTTGTTTGTTCCAAGGAATTGGGTTTCATCCAAAAGGCAACAAGAAAACCAGTACAATCTAGCTTGGCTATAAAGCCCATGTTAACTACAGTAAAATGTCAAACATGGAATCAATTTAGGGAGAGCAGCTGAAGACTTGACACTGTTGGGCTGATGGAGTTTATTGAATCAAACTACACTAACAATGATGGACAATGCTGAAATGGAAAATAGCATAATTTGCTGATGAAAAAAAGCTTTCTTGCTGGATAACCCACACAGTAAACATATTTCTCCAGGTCAACACACAGCCCCCATCTCCCTGACTGAGGATCGTGACCTTTTATCTTTTTGGCCCACAAAAAAAGGTACCTTTCCTATTGAGGAGACCGTGCGGCCTCTTACCCTATTTCCATGATAACAATAGTAACTGTCACCGCAAGAGGGATTCTTTTCTTTAAACATTCCATAAAATACTCCCTTTCAATCACATCTGTTTTATGTTCTACAGCCCCTTCAGATAACATGTTTATATTAACGGTAAATGGGTCACCTAGTTTCACATTAAATAAAAAGGCTATTTTTAGATCATATAAACCCCAAGTTTGCTTCAAGTAAATAATATACTCTTTTTTTTTTTCAATGGACGGTTAACACATTGCAGATGACTGCTAGAGAATAGCTTCCAAAATGAGTCTACTATATTGCTCTAATCCAGCCTCAACACTGCCGAGCTGAGAGTTTGACACGGAGCTTTAGCTGAAGCTCACAAGGTTACAGTAAGCTTTGGGTAAGACATGAAGCGAAACCTGTTTTGTTCCCGCCATATACACACTATGCATGGTAAAGTCTCTACGTTCCTGCAGCTGGAGAAGAGGACACACATCTTTTAGGAAATCCTCTCCTGAATCTAGCACATTTGTTGGTCCAACTAAGAGTGGATCATAGCAGCTAAACTGTTCCTGGTTTGCGATTACATTACAGCTGATGAAAACATAACCTACCTGCAAGTTATGTAACATCAGAATGTATGGGTTCCTCAACAGGAAACATCTGCAGGGTAATACACTCGCCTGGCGGTATTCACTTGGCTGATTTACTGGCAAATATTTCATCTTAGAAATACAACAAAATCATTTCTGTCTCCTTCTGCAATAAAATAAACTGACAACAATCTGAAATATTATGAAATGTTATTATAACCCAAATTGCATAATGAGAACACATATGAGACAGTTTACTTTTATAATAAGAAGTAATAAAATATTTTGCAATAACATGAGTGTGACGACCAGACCATCAAATTGGTAATCCACACCCTCCTCAACTTCTTTAACCAATTTATTTTATTTTATGACTTAGATCATAACATATCTTTATTTGCATTTGGATACCACATGTTTTAATTTAAGAACACACAGTTCTGATAAACAATGGTATGTCAACATTGGTTTTTTCTTTGGCCTGTGATTTATTCCTGTTACATTTGTTTGAACTAATTTAAATGTCTTTCTGAGTTACCGTTGCTGCTGG
Organism: Polymixia japonica; assembly: GCA_900302305.1. Classification (NCBI taxonomy): domain Eukaryota; kingdom Metazoa; phylum Chordata; class Actinopteri; order Polymixiiformes; family Polymixiidae; genus Polymixia; species Polymixia japonica. The sequence continues at coordinate 2,729 of OMKK01056256.1, read as the reverse complement.
GAGCCACCTGGTTGCCAATGTTGGGACTGTGGGGACTGGCAAGACTGTGGGGACTGTGGGGACTGGCAAGACTGCAGGATCAGGTTAATGGTCTTTTGTCAGGAAGACAGCCCCGTTCCAGCCCCGTTTTGAGATTTTTGAGAACAATGTGGTTATTTGACTGTTTATTTGATTTTAACATACTACAGATAGCACCTTTATTATTAAATCCTTCATATCTCATAGTCGTCAGGACATCTTGTATGAATTGCTCCTCATACATACTAGAATACGTCAGCTTGGAATAAACGTTGCCTTCACTTGGGTTCCTCCTCATACTGGGACAGAGGAAAATGAAGATGTAGATGCTCTTGCTGTCAAAAGAAATGAAATTGATGTACCAATAACACTGAGTGAAGGAGGAAGTGGGATGGGGAGATCAAAGGGAGACATGTAGCCTACACCATGTCAAACACAACTAGCAGAAGAAGAAATAGAAGGGAGGAAACCATTATCTCAAGACTAACAATAGGACACAGTGGACTAAACCAAACCGTGTGACATGTGATTATTGTGAAGAGGAGGAATCAGTTGAACATGCTGTCATTAGATGTCAGAAATATCAGAGAGAAAAGGAGCAAATGATTACCAATTTATTGTATATTGAATTAGACAATATATATATATATAATTATCAGTTTGGGCTGTAGAATATTATTTAATTATTTAAAAGACACACGATTACTGTATAGAGTATATGCTAGAATAGAATAGAATAGTTATACATTAGTTTTGGAAGAAGGGGGTAATGCACCGTTGACATTGGACACCGACTGCCGTTAAAACAACACAGAGAAGTCAGTTCAGCCTACTTTTCTCTTGTATGTCTTCTGTTTCATCAACTCTACTCTATGACTCAGTTTTCCTGTTTTGGTCCCTCATAATGAGGATTGGTGTGTTTGGTAAACATACTGTATATGCTGCTTTCAAGTAAAATCAAAGAGACCGCTCAACATCCCCTATGCAGCGAGGGCTAATTATTCTTCCTATATTGGAAGCAAGTTTGATAAAGGCTTTACATTTGGCCTCATACAATATATTCTAATTTGAAAATGAAATAATGTGTAGGCATTGGGAAAAGTATAATTCTTTGAAGGTTTGTTGTTGTTTGTTGCTGGTGGTGAACCAGCAGGGCACTGAACATCTCCTCCATGCTGAGTTTCAGTTGCTTCCATCAGGGCGGAGGTTAAGGCTCCCTGAATGCAGGACTAAGCGTTACAGATCTTCTTTTGTCCCAACTGCAATTGCCCATTTGAATAAGCAATGACCCGATGTCCATGATCAGCCTCCCCCCCTGACAGTGTGTTATTATTGTGTGATTATTTGTCTTTTGTATTGTTTTGTGATATTCTGATTTGTATTTATTCTCTTACTACTGTCTGCAAATCAAATTGCCCCTCGGGGATATTAAAGTTTTACCTTACCTTACCACCCCACCTAAGCACCTAAAACAGATTAATTTAGGATAACTTTTTTTTTCATCTTTTTATTCATTCAGTTTTATGGAGGTAGAGTGTATGCATAACTGTTTTAACACTTAAACTGTTTAATTCAAACGTTTCTGGATATTACTGTATATCTACAGGCAGAGGTACTTCCTACCACCCGTGGGGCGGGTTGAAATTGGATCCATTGACTGACGTTATACGTGCACACGCACATGCGTTTTTCATATGAACTGACAAGATAGGAGCCAGCTATGTGGAGCATCTCTCCAAGGCACCCATGGCTTTCCTTCCACCCTGAACACCACCAACCACTCAATGGCAACAATGAGCGAAAGATTAGACTACCTCACAGAATCATTCTATTCTAATGAAAACATCAGCTAGCTACTATTACTGGGATCACCAGTTCACTGGACTTGGAGCAGGGATGGGCTAACTGTGTCTCAAACTACAACTACTTTGTGGTCGAACGTTTGTTGTTTTCACATTGCTAAAAGCAGCCATTAGCACTAAGTCAGGAGAATTACCTTTTGAATGGGTGGGCCCTTGTCCAGACTGTACCAGACTGACTGAATCAATGAGATGTAGATATTCCAATGCAAGTTGTAACAAACATAGTAATTTACTTCACCAAATATAAGCACTCATAAGGGCATAATAAAAGGCAGCAGTTCTGAAAACTCCTCTGTATAACAGTGCACAGTTAAGGGACTGCTTTATTGATAACGAAATGAAGGTGCTTTAAATTGGCAAAACTGCCCTGCAGAGGAGTTAAAATCATTAGAGTCAGTAACTGCATTACTGCCATCATGCTCTGCGGGTCAGGCCCTGTCGCCATGGGGAAATTGTGTCATTACCATGGAGATAATAGGACACAGACAAGAGAGACTAGCATATACATAGGAATAACAAGGGGTTATTAAAAATAATGAACCAACATAGTAACACGTACCGCGTATATGCCAGGTGCACAAAAATAGAACAGAGAAATATGAAGATATGTACAGAATGAAAAAGTACAATGTGACAATGGAGATAAATTAAGTTTATCTTATTTTAAATGAGATCAATCGTCACATCCATCAGGACTGATCATGTGTCAAATACCAAATAAAGTGCATGAAATCTGAATTTGACATCGTCTTTTATTTTATAGGAATATGATTTATTATAGACAGACTGTAATTTAACTATTTCAAAATTTTTTTGAAAAAAAAAATACTGCTTCCAGAAGTATGTTGA
>OMKK01056253.1:0-13622 GCA_900302305.1 Polymixia japonica | reverse complement strand
CCAATGTTCGCTATTTGCTATCCTCATCCAGGAACTCATCTATAAACTCCACAACCTCCCCCTGTGGACAAACATGCACACACGCACACAGACACAGACACACACACACACACACACACACAGGAGAAAAAAATGAAAGCAGAGAAAACTCAAGAGGTGCCTTATATTTTGAGAGCCACATCTGTATGCAGTAAGTTGCCATATTTTCTTCCACTCAAAGTGATATCTGTGATTGCTCATAACTGGCATTAGGAACAGAATGGAATGTAACAGAAACGGCACATAATCCTGTTTTATGTTTGGTTGCCCTCATGAGGCACAGTCTTTGTGCTGCATCATAATGATGACTTGTTGAAACGCCTATGTCACACTGCCACCCCATGGCCACCTATGATATTGCAGTCTCATAAACACAGGGCTACATTGTACTGCAGGGCATCATGTGGCCAAACTGAGGAATCTGGGGTTTTTCCATAGTTTACAAGGGAGTAAGCCTCTGAGACGCACAAATAACCTGAAACCAAAGCATGACTGATTTTATGGAAATCCTGTTCTGCTACTTTAAGTGTAGACTTGAATCTACACTTAGTTTAACTCAAATTAATACAACATTCTGAAACATTGTGCGACACACCCGCATGCATGCATGCATACAAACAAATACACACACAAATATGTAAACACGGGCACATACCTCGTCGTCGCTCACCAGGCGCTGTCTGGAGAACTCCAGCATTTGTAGCTGCATTGTGGTCTGGTTGTAGTACCGCACTGCCTCCTGTGGCACACACACACATACACAGGAAAAATAAGCTTGTTTGTGTCCTCATCTTGTGAAAGATGAGGTGAAGAAAGATAGAAGATATAAATGTGTTTCTGTGCGTGCGTGTGTGTTTCTGTGTGTGTGTGTGTGTGTGTACATGAGTGGGTGATCATTAATGTGTGTCTTACCACTCTGGGGAGGAAGTCCTCATCTGCGAGCCCCCACTTCTCTCTGTGGAACTTGTAGTAGGCCACATTGTTCTTCATGACCTCATCATTAGGGTCAAACAGCATGTAGCTGGACACGCATGGAACGCCGTTCTTCAGGTCATTCACTGACAACATAATATGTTGAAATTACAATCAAGACACTGTACCAAGCTACTAAAAATAGCCGACCAGGTCATTCACAGCTACGAGGCAGAAGCTGTAGGTATTTATAGCTATGAGCATCGACCAGCATTGCTGTAACATGAATCTTCTCAATTAGTAATTAGACCAGATTAGATGAACTTTATTTATCCCTGTGCGGAAAATTAAGTTATTGCAGCAGCCGAAAATAGAAAACATCGAAGAAGAAACAGCATGTAGTCACCTTCCTTGATCAAACCCATAAAACACAGGACCTGAGAAAGCCACATAGAAAAACAGGACTCTAGTTGTATGATACCACTTAGAAGAAGCTCCCGTGTGGACGGTAGCAACACGAGGTGCAGGTAAGTAATAATGAAACCATTACAACATACTACTCACATTTGTAATAGGCAAACTGCAGGTAGTGGTACATGGTGGCCACAAACTTCTCCACCACGAAACCTCCTACAACAGGTGTCAGGTCACTCTCACACTGCACCTTCCTCTCCAGGACCTCTGTGTAGTGGTCTGGGGAGAAACACATGCACAGACACAACGCTTGTTCCACTCACTTCCAGTGGGGGACGGAGTACACAAATCTTTTTATTTTAATAAAAGCAGAGAAAACCTGATGGAATATTACTTCGGCAAAAAGAGCTCCATTCAAAATTCTAAAGTGAAAGTATCAAAAGTATGTGACATTTAAGTATAAAAAATAAAAGTACACATTCTATATTACTTTCTCACATTTCAGCGCCTGGGAACATTAGATCCTTGATGCATTAACCTCTAAAAGTTATGTTAAAGGGGTTCGTGGTCCACCTATGCTGGTTTTGAATGGTTCCTCTTAAGTTGACAGGCTTGAACAGTGAAAGTGCATAATTTTCATGGTCTTATCTAATGTTTTGTATGCAAAACCAAGGTAACTGAATCTGCAGTGTTCAGATAACTACAGTAGAGTAAAAAGTAGGATATTTCCTTTTAAAATGTATTAGAGTAAAAGTATAAAGTTCCCTAGAAGGAAATACCCAAGTAAAGTATAAATGCCTCAAAACTGTATTTAAATACAGTACTTGAGTAAATATATTTAGTTACTGTCCACCCCTGCTCACAAATTTCTTCTGGATAGAAGGGATGAAACCAAAGTACACCAGACTGTTGGTGAACTCAAACAGGTGGTATACTAAAGATAGTAAATGAAGAACAAGAGGAGATGAAGAAATGGTGAGACGGAAGAAAAGAGGAACACAGAGGCAGAGAAGGCTACTGATTTAACAATTGACGAATTGGTTAAGTATGGATAGAGGCAGGGCGAAGGTGTTGATGTACAGACAGGGGTGGGCTGACCAGCAATGGAGGGGTAGAAGTCTTTGAAGTCCTTGACCTCCCTGGCGCCCTCTGAGGCAGCCAGGCACTCGTCGTAGACCTTGAAGAAGTCCCGCAGCGCCAGTTCCATGTCTGACACCGAGGTACGGTAGTTGTCTCCGTTGTACGCCCGTACTGCTCGAACAAAGAGCGTCTGAAATAGAGGGTGACAAAAAGTTTGACAAATATAACAAAGAGAATGAGAATCTCCATTCGATCACAGTTATTTTTATTTATTTATTTCCATCAATGCTGTTGACTCCGTCTTACTGCGATGGCACTACGTTAGACTGACCCGCCCCCTGCAGGCTGCAGCCACATCAAACCCTACCACACCCATAGAGCCAATAACAGGATGGCTTGTGTGTGTGTGTGTGTGTGTGTGTGTGTGTGTGTCCTCTTCTATGTGTAGTTACCATGGCAATGCAGCTTTGAGAAGCACAAAAGATCCAACTAAAAAATGCATCATTGTGTGGTTTTGTGTTTGCGTACCTCATAGGATTTGGTCTCCAGGTCTTTGAGGTGTTCGTCGGCCCCGGGCAGGCTCTGGTAATAGGCCATGTTCCTCTGCATCATCTCATCACCTGGGTGCTTCAGCAGGAAGGTGTGGGCTGCAGACACTGCCTTGGCCAGGTTGTCAGACTGGTAGAAAGGACACACACACATTGTGAAACATTTATACAGAAATAATACAGAAAACAATAAACATGCAGTCGAAAAGGTGGTGTCCTAATAACTGGTTTTACTGCCAATGACACACACACACACGAAAAGTTAAGGATCTCCCCTTTTGGAAAATAGACGCCCCCCCACTATGCATCCGCGGCACGTAGGTGACGTCACAACCCCCTTATGAAAAAAACAATCCTTTCTATATCCATGACAGTGAACATGGCCACGTCCATTACATTTAAAGCAGGGCATTTTTTAGGCGTAATAAATCTCCGCTCACTTTGAAATAAGCGTACTGTAAATATCTGTAGGGCTCTCTCCTCTCGAACTCCTCCACGGTGTCCCGGCTCGGCATGGTCTGTCTGAAAGCGGGGAGCCCCTGTTTGCAGCGCTTCAAGCACTGCGCCCTCTTCATGACGTTGCCGAACACCCGTAACTCGGGGAACTCGGCGAACTTCTCCTCGTCGTCCAGCCGCAGCGAGCTGCAGTTGAGGTTGCAGAAGGCCTCGCTGTCCCGCAGCAGGCGGTACAGCCGGAGGGAGACCTCCAGGTATTCCACGGTGTCCTTCCACTTCTCTCCGGTGTACTGGTCCAAGGCGTATTTGTAGGCAGAGTCCAAAGGCATAAGTTCGTGCCTCGGGAAGCTCCTGAAGCTGTATTTTTCATATTGAGAGTTCACCGCCGCGATACAAAAGGTGAAGAACAGTATCGAGAGGAGTCGGTAAGATGCGGAGGGTGCCATCTTTAAGTTTTCCAACGGCGGTGGGACGGCTGGGCTACGTCTCCGAATAGCTTGTGTACGTGGGTCTCAAGGACCGCCTTAACTCCCACCACGTATCCGGACACAGCCTCCCCTCCCCCGGTCACCGAGCGAGTAGAGTCGTCTTGACGGGTGGGGGCTGCTGGAACTGCTCCTCCCTCCAAATCACTGCTGCCGTTCTAGTCCGGTCATTACTGAGATAACTGGGTCACCGTTGTAGTAATAGTTTAGTTAAATGTCGATTGTCAGACAAGTCGTTTTTTTTGCTTTATTAAACGTTTCTCTTTCGTGGTAATTTTTTTTTAGATGGATGTAACTTTTGGGGATTTTCACGCAAAATCTGTCAATTCTTTCTTTTCAAACTGACTAAACGGATTATTCGTTTTTATATAAATTACTGTTCTTTAAAATGCTTTCTTCTCTTGGGCACTAATTAGACCCCTGGTGAGAGCAAAGTGTCCCTCCCCCTCCCATTGCCACGTAGAGACATTCCTCCCTGGGAAATTGAGAGAGTATTCCCCTCAATTGTTTCTGCAAAATAATTTCACCAACACCAGATTCTTCTGCGCCAACGAATGTACTCTCCATATAACACCTGAAGAGTGATGCAAACGCGATCTGGGCACATTTTAAAGTTTGATTGCAAATCGAGAGGTGGTGTAAAGTTTGTGCGTACTGGTTTAAAGGGGTCCTAAGGGGATGGTATTTCCAGCTGTTTAGAGGCCCTACGTTACCACGTTGACACATCTGAGAGGCTGAACTGCGCATGAGCAATACGTGGTGCCCAAGTTATTCCATTCAATTCTATCCTGGTCCGGGACGAGAGGAAAGACCATTCCAAGACTGAGCAGGACAACCGAGTTCACCGGGAAGAGGCTGGTAGCGCGGACACAATCAAAGTTATCGCCAGTTATTAACTACTAAGAGGGTTATCGCTCGTGAAAATGATCCGGTATATGCTCGGGATGTTAAATCTGGCTGTTCTGGTGGCGTTCGTCGCTTGCAACGCTCCTCCGGTACCGTTAGACGACATCATCATTGAGAAAACTTTCGTACCAGAGCAGTGCGGTCGTGCAGTTAAAGTGGGGGACTACGTCAGGTATCACTATAATGGTATGTTCCCGGACGGAAAGAAATTCGATTCTAGGTGAGTAGTCAAAAGATCGCCTTTTTTCTTTACTGTGCAGAAGTACTGCACAAGTCTGCAGTTCATACGAGCGTGCGTGATGCGTAAAGTGTTTTATGGGTCGTCCTTGTGAGCCACGCAAGCAGGCAGGCGCAGTTCAGCTCTGGTGCCCATGTACAGAACATAACCTATTCATCAGATAGAGCTAGGACCGTCTCAGTCCGACATCTTTTGATCTCAACAAGTTGCAGGCTGTTGGAATTTAAAACTGTTTTCTTGGATTATATGTAAGCACCAAGCACCAAAAATGGGATGAATATATGCATGATATACTATACAGACAAACTGATCTCCATGTATTCGCTCATTCTTCTATCTTGAACAACTCTTGTCCTTGGTCTACGTGAGAGCTTGTATACATTTTGCCAATCTCTAAACCCATAGGCACAGAGTGAGAATTTGCTGACAGAATAAATTAATGAGTAAATGAAAGATAAGTTATTTACTCTCTCCCTCACTCATTATCCTTATGCAAAATATATAATGTGCACATATAATGTTCTATGTGTGTGTGTGTGTGTGAGAGAGAGGGATAATGCTCTTTTTAGGTCATAGTTAAGTCTGTAGTTTTTAGAGGCAAGGGAATATATGAATGTAAGTTAATAAAAGTACTCACAAGCATAATAATACAAGGATGTGTGCATATGTGTTTGCGTGTGTTCTAGCTATGACCGTGGCAGCACCTACAATGTGTATGTAGGTAAGAAGCAGTTGATCGAGGGGATGGACAAAGCCCTGGTGGGGATGTGTGTCAATGAAAGAAGACTGGTCAAGATCCCCCCACAACTTGCCTATGGAAAACAGGGATATGGTGAGTGTGTATGTTTGTGTCTGTGCCTTTTTGTCATATAAAGGCACCTCAATCTCCCAGCAAGCTGACCGAGTGTTACAGCTGCATTAATGATGGGGAAGTAATGGGGGGTTGGGGCGGGACGTTCTGAATCTTTAAGAATTTGCAGAATAAAACATGTTCTCTATGGAGTATTAGAACAGCCTTGTGTCTGTTCTGCTACTGGGTAGACACACAGATGGCTGAATGCATACAGATACACAGCAGCTGGCAAAATATACCAGAATAATAAGAGAACTTGGTCAACCAATGGTGGATGCACAAAGTATGAAAATGACACTCTGAGTAGACTATTGTGCTGTATGAGAATAGGTCTGGCCCAACAGGAAGTGGGCTGCTCCCAGGGATCCATGTTGAATGATGTCAGTGTGACATCACAGACCAGGAAGCAGGCCAGAGGCAATGAAGAAGCATTGAAATTATTTTCAGATGTTAGTAATCCCAATACAAATACTAACATGCCAGTACCAAGAAACCAAGCATTCTTGCAATTCTTAATCTTTCAGTGTCAGAGCTTTTTACACAATCTGCATTTCAACCAAATCAAATCTGGGACTCTCCGTAGTAAAGTGAGTTTGGCATGTCTGCATGGTTGTCTCTTTGGGAAAATGTTACTGGGGATATTTGCATATCTATTCTGTGATTAAAGGAAAAATACCAGGGCCCTAGTTTCATGTAGAGACTGGTGTTTGTGCACTTGTGTGTGTGTGTGTCTGTGTGTGCGTCCACATGGATGAGATAGATAATGAGAGAGGGGGGCATGTATAGACATGTAAAAGCAGGGGGTGTGTCCTCTGCTACAAGATTATATGGGAGGAAAACATGAGGAGGAAAACGAAACAAAGAAAGAAAGAAAACGATCAGAAAGAAAGAAAAAAGAAAGAAAAAAAGAGGCATGAGAGAGGGAGAGATTGTGGGAGAGGCAGAGAAAGAGAGTTCTAGGCCAGTAAAGAGACCTGCCAGTGGTAAGGATTTAATCATTGCATTGTGTGTCCCCCCCCGCCCTCTCTCTCTCACACACACCCTTCCCTCCTCACTTTCAAATCTCCAGCTTGTCTCCCTAATGTCCTTAGCCCCTTTAAGCCTGTGGAGTATTGCTGAGTTTAGGGAATAAACACATTATATAATAGTGCACAGTCATATGCTAATATAGTACGATTGCGAGCCCCACCGATGATCTAATTTAGATGAATAGCAGGCTATGTTTAAAACTGCGCGCCAAAGCCCCTTCCAAGCCTCTCTCTTTATGACTGTAACATGACTCCTCATACAGCAGTGGTTTGTGGTCTGCCTTGTGTTTAGATTGTCAACCAGAAAACAAAGACAAATAGCCAGGGAGGTTGGTCAAACAAATGGGAAATACTGAGCTATTGAAAGGGGCAGCATATGTGGGGAATGCTATGAATAGTATGCAATTCATGTAAGTTGCAGGGGTGACGTAGTCTCGCTCTCTCTCTTTCTCTCTAACGTATACTCTAGCCTACTCTCTCACCCAGATGCGCCCTCAGGTACCTGTCTTCTCAGATGTATAAAGTGTAGGAACGGCGGAGACTGAAAGTATGACCACGTTGTCATCTCTTCCCTCAGGTGACATCATTCCCCCTGATTCCATCCTCCATTTTGACGTCCTGCTGCTGGATGTGTGGAACCCAGAGGATGGTGTTCAGATCAACACCTATCACACTCCTCCGACCTGTTCTAGAAAGGTGGAGGTGTCCGACTACGTGCGCTACCATTACAACGGGACCCTGCTGGATGGGACTCTCTTCGATTCCAGGTGTGACACAAGTAAACCGTTAAACACTGACACATACACAGAAACACATAAATATCACATACACATACACAAAAGCATCGTATTGCACGTGATGTGTTATAAACCTTTGATGTGTGTTTTTCATTCCCCGCTCCCCCTCTCTAGTCATACCCGCCTGCGTACCTATGACACTTATGTTGGGATTGGCTGGCTGATCGCTGGCATGGACCAGGGACTCCTGGGGATGTGTGTTGGAGAGAGGCGCATAGTCAAGATGCCTCCATCACTTGGCTATGGTGACAACGGAGACGGTGAGTGTTTACTAGTTCTCTCTAACCTCATCCAGTGTACGTTCATTTCTAAGAAAGTGTCCACAATCTTTAGACAAAGCAAGACATAGAGTCTAATAACAGCGTGGCCTCCCTGTCCAATCTTTATATCTATACTATACCATATTACCGTACTATATTATATTATACCAATCTTATAATCTAATAGCAAGTCACTAGGTGTGCAGTTCATGAATGAATCGTTAGCTTCAGTGCCATTTGTGGTGTGTCTCTTCTATACTGCAGTGAGTTACACCACTGTTAAATAAGCTTTGCTTTTAAAGTGGCAATCTCGAAGATCTCTTCTTTCGTTCTCTTTGGCGGCACCTGTGGCGAAAAGCGGTAACTGCAGGTGTGTTATTGGACCTCACTTCAAAGGGAAAACGCTTCACTAACGCTAATGTGAATGCATGGCGGGGAAGTCGCCACAGACACCCGGTTCTTAGTACTCATAAAACTGCAAATGCAAGGGCTTTCATCAGTGGGCCATATGCTCAATCACCACTGTGTTACCTCATTCAGCGATAGATAGTGGCTTAACAGACATTTATTTAAATGAAAATCTTCGTAAATCTTCAAGATTGCCACTTTAAGTTTTGGTTTTGTAACGTCATGCACGCAGCAACATGAACTGTGATTGGTCTGCTTTTGTGGGGACTGACATACAGACAAACCCTGTTGTAGACGGCTTGGCCTTGTGAGATGAGAAAGCCTGGGAATGGCCTTTGGCCATATCATAAAAATTGTCGATTAAAAGCCTCCACCCCTTCAGCAATTCCTGGGGGCTTGATTCTGCAGCAGAGCAGCAGGTGTTGCAGTTGCACATTCAAAACACATTGGGGCAGTATATCCCACACAGAAAAGAGAAAGTGAAATCAGACAAAGGGTGACACTTCTCTTACAGATGCGCTAAGGAGGAACTTCCTGTGTTACTGCTCGATTTGTTTACATCTGAATATTCGTTCAAATAAACAGCAAGTGTGTACCTAGTTATAATGAATGAAGTCCACCGCCTCTGGAACCACATGTGGCCACGTGTGTAACCCCACTGGCTTACTGTAGGATCCAATACCAGAGCTCACTCCTCTGTCACCCCTAGTCACAGTCAGAATCAGAATCAGTCTGTCTCTCACTGTGTAAATTAAGTACACAAATTATTCCCACTGTGTAGATTAAGCATAGAAATACCAGAGGTGAGTGGATGTCCATTATCCTTAAAATAAATAGACAGCAAGTATATATTTGTCTCTGTACTACTCTTCAAAATGAATCCATTCATTATTTATCACGCCACGGTTTCACTTGAATTTTCACAGCCTGGCAAAGTTGTAATGTTGATATTAGATTCTTGTTGATATTAGATGACCTGTTATTTGCTGTTGTGCTCACAAGTTTTTTAATTAGTGGACAAAATGTAATTTTACAACTGTAATTCTCATCTCATCTCAAATGCTTTCTCTCTCTCTCTTAACTCTTGTCTCCATTCTCGTTCTCTAACGTGTCTCCCTTTCTCCTTCCTCCCTTCTTGCCTTCGTTCCCTCCCTTCGTTCCCTCTCCAGGTAGCGACATCCCTGGGCAGGCCTCTCTGGTGTTCGACGTGGTCCTGTTGGACCTCCACAACCCGAAAGATGGGATCACGGTGACCAATCAGCAGGTGCCTGAGTCATGCACCAGGAAGACTGTTGCTGGAGACTTTGTACGCTACCACTATAATGGTTCACTCCTTGATGGAACCTTCTTCGACTCCAGGTGTGTGTATGTGTGTGTGTGCTCTCTAATATTAATTGAGTGTATTAATAGTGTGGAACAGCTCGAGGATAATGCTTTTGGTAGTGATAGCTGTTAGTGTCACTTTGGGATGCATTTGACCTGTTATGTGTGTGGTATAACTCAAATATCCTCAGGGTGGCAGCATCTCACCATTAATCAAATGGATGAGTAAAGGGAAATCATCTCATGATGGAAGATATATATATATATAACTTCCTGACTTCCTTGCGTGATGCATTGCACATTTGCAAACTTCGGTATAATTTTGCAACTTCCTCCCCTTAGTCACAGCAGAAAATGATGTCTAGCTCTTGCTTATTGTATTAAATAGCAAAAATCAAATGTTTCAGAATACCTATAATGAGGCCTTTACAGTGCCATCATTGAAAAAAAACTTTGGATTTTTGTTAGTCTGATGTGTTGCAGTTGAAAACTATTACATTGTAATATGTTGGCTATAAAAGATAATGCTAGGAATTTAGATGGTCCTGAAGTGTTACAATGTACAGCCTCAGAGGACCGTTGCCCCTGTCGAATAGCTTATACTGACAAAGAGAACAGGGTACACATCCTACCTAGGCACCCCTTTATGAAACTTACAAGTTACTTCAGTTACTGTCACTTCCTGCCTAGCTCAGATCAGTGAGGTATGAGGGGATAAGAGTCGTGTGGGTTCTGTTCAGGCAAACCAGCAAACCAGCATTCCTTCAACCACAGATCAACCACACAGCACCAACACTCCTTATCAGCTATGCCTTTATAGCCTTGTGGATTTTGCCACATGTTCTCAGTTGTGGCCTTTCAAACATTCTTCTGCACAGAATACAAACTGTCCAAGCTTCAAGGACTCCTGCACAACATCTAGATAAGACCTGATGGGAGGATGTTCTTATTTGCTCTCCCGCCCCCTGCCAGTTCCTATCTTTAAAGAACACCATGAAATAGCAGGAGTGGGTTTTTTTTCACAATGTTATTTTGGCTTATGAACAGAGGATTCAAAATTTCTCAACAGATATCCATGGACATCCTAGCATGCACGCTCCTACGCACGCACACACCCACACACACACACATTGACCATTGGTTGCAGTGGTGGAGTTTAGTCACAAAGAGGCTTAGGAAGCGAATACATCTTCGGGCTCTCCCTATAACTCACTGGTTATTTACATCTTCATACTGAGTCATGTCTTGTATGTGGCATTATTTAGATTAGAAAGAGGCTAATGTACTACGCACATCCTCTGCCTCTCTGCGTCTGCTCAGAAGCCTTGCACAATCACTCTTATTTGTGCTACTACGATCATCTCTGAAATAAAATAATATAAGAAATAATTATTGAGCCCAGGATACGTACATCTAAGCTAACAGCTAAGTACAGTTAAGGTAACAGTACTGTACAAAGTCAGTTCTGCAGGCTACAACTTCATAACATTTGTGATAACTCTGGCTATGTTGCAGCTACTCCCGTAATCGTACCTATGACACCTATGTGGGTCGAGGCTATGTGATCGCTGGCATGGACGAGGGGCTGATCGATGTCTGCATCGGAGAGAGACGTACAATCACCATCCCCCCGCATCTCGCCTACGGAGAGGAGGGCACAGGTAAATCTGCGTTTGCACATCTTATGGTTAACCACGGGGTGGACCCAAGAGCAACGACAAAGAGACACAGCGTAAAGTAAAATAACAGATTTAATAACACAAAGGGCTGAGGCAAAAGGAGCGTAGTCCTACAGTCCAGGTTCGGGTCGGAGGCGTGGAGAGTAATCGAGGCACAAGTGTGGGTCAAGGGAATAGGTAGGAGAGTAATCGAGTGAAGAGCAGTTGTCGAGGCAACAAGCGAACAATCAGAACCGGGACAGATGTAGGGTCGAGGTAGGAGGCAGGCAGGATAGTCGAGGACACGCGGGAGTCAAGGGATCGCAAGGAAGTAATACTCAGACTGAACATAATGCAGAGCGGCCGAGAAGCGTACTAACAAGGAATGCATAGATTACGATCTGGCGATGAGTGGCTGGAGTCCCGGGGTTGATATGCTGCCGCCTTGATGAGTCAATAGGCAGCAGGTGGACAGGTAACCGGCATGCTGCAAAACCCGGGGACTGGAATCACAGACACAGGCAGACAGGGAAACCAGACCACTGCATCGCCAATTCCCACAGACTGTTACCTCTCGGAGGTAGAGGGTGTAACAGCACATAGCACAACAGCAGTATATACAGTATATTGTAATAATTCTCCCAGAAAATGTCCTTCTCACATTCTCACATTATACAAAAACATATCTGTTCTCCCTAGCATTTAAAAAAAATATATATTTTTTTTACAGTCTGCTGTGTTTTTCTGTGTCCATTGTATTGTGATTATTAGTCTATGTGTATTCTATGTGTGTGTGATTTACCTATGTGTTTTTACTGTATTGATTGATTGTGAAGCACTTTGGTCAACTTTGTTGTTTTTAAACGTGCTATATACTGTAAATAAAGTTGGATTGGATTGGGAATTGGATACACATTTGGTTTCATTTGCCCCCTCTTTCTCTCAGGTTCTAAGATCCCAGGTTCAGCTGTGCTGGTGTTTGATGTTCTTATCATAGACTTCCACAACCCATCAGACAATACTGTGATTACCGTCACCTATAAACCAGAGGTGTGTGAAAAGCTATCCAAGAACGGAGACTTTGTCAAATACCACTACAACGCGTCACTGATGGATGGCTCACCTATCGACTCCACGTGAGTAAACTGTATTTCATGTGACTGTGTGTGTGTGGGAAAAGGTGTTACGTATCTGTCCCAATACTTTTAGAACTTTTAGAGGAAAGATTATGACAGACATGCATCAATATTAAAATGTTTCCAGTATGAAAAACGTCAGGATTAAGGTGTTATAGGCAGCGAGCCCTAAGAAAGAGATAGACAATAGAATCATGATGCACAGACAGAATTAAGTGGTCCCACTTAAACTAGCAAACATGGCGCCCTGCCAAGCTGAGGCCGTCTCACTACTTTGCAGTTAAGTCAAACACTTGAAAAGATGTCTCCAGAGTGTTACAGTAATGCCAAGATGCCTTCAACTTCACATCATAAGTTATTATTATTATTATATTATCATCCTAAACATGAGAAAGTTAAGTGGTAAGATGTTAACATATGAAGGACCTTCTATCAAGCCTGCTGAGGTAAATAACTTTGGGAGGACAGCTAAACTGCAACAAACCATTCAAGTTCTCGCACAATAAAATCACATTGTTGTGAAAAAAGCCATGTGCTCGGTTGTAAAGCATAATGGGACCAACTGAAAGTTTGGTGTACTTACAGCTGTATCTATAATTACATCACACCTCATTGTAAAGGTCAGCTTTGTGCAAAACTAAAAATCGCTTGAAATTATTCCTTTTAATGCATGCAGGAGATGCTGGTTGATGTTCTGTTTGCATATGCATCATGAGTTATCACATGTAATCGTTTATATGAACTCAAGTGTACTTCACATAAATATATATAATATAACAAGAAATAAGTTTTAAAAAATTGAACATGTTGTGCAGTGACAGAATGTTTAGTTGCACAAGGCGTACTTAGATAAGAAACTGAGAAAATACAATCCATGGTTAACTCTCTCTCTCTGCCTGTCTGTCTGTTTGTCTGTCTCTCTCTCCCTCTCTTATCTCTTTAGACATAACTATGGAAAGACATATAACATAGTCCTGGGAGCCAACCAGGTGGTACCAGGCATGGAGGAGGGACTGAAAGAGATGTGCGTTGGAGAGAAAAGACACCTTGTCATTCCTCCTCATCTGGGCTATGGGGAGAG
>OMKK01056251.1:2769-14815 GCA_900302305.1 Polymixia japonica | reverse complement strand
GCCCCTTTCTCTGTTTTGATTGTGCCTCAGTGCCACTGTGTCCCTCTACTGTGTCTCTCTGCTGTGTCCCTCTGCTGTGTCCCTCTGCTGTGTCTCTCTGCTGTGTCCCTCTGCTGTGTCCCTCTACTGTGTCTCTCTACTGTGTCTCTCTGCTGTGTCCCTCTACTGTGTCCCTCTGTCCCTCTACTGTGTCCCTCTGCTGTGTCCCTCTACTGTGTCCCTCTGCTGTGTCCCTCTGTCCCTCTACTGTGTCCCTCTACTGTGTCCCTCTGCTGCTCCTCTCCAGCCTGCACAAGCCAGAATACTGCTTCTCATTTTGATTTGCTAGTGTATTTCACATAATTAACACTAGAGGTCAGTAGTGCCGATTTTACAGATAGCACCTTTAACTAAACAAAGTGTTAGCTCTTAACAAGAGGTATGAGGAATAGGGGGCAGGTAGACTGCTTGGAATCAACTGTCAACCTCGTACCTCTCATATCAATGCTGTTCTCATTGAACAAAGAAGCAAGATTGTCGAGAGAAGAGGACTGCACGTGTAAAGAAGAACTTCTTCCTGTTTTGGTTTCAGTTTTACACTTCCTTTGTGCCATACGTCTGTCTGTTATATCAGTCAGACTATTTTCGCAGGAGATTGTACCCAGTGATTCTTCCATAGCCGTTACAATATGCAATCAAAATCTATTTTATTATGTTAAAGCAAAAATCCTGTCTGTAGTGGCTTTAAATAAATATGCACTATTTCATAACTGCACCCAAAGAATAAACTATAATAACAGCAATAATCTGACATGCAAAATATTTAGGAAATCTTTTAGATGCACATTGTGAGTGAAAATATTCTTGAATGTTCTCATCCCGTCCGTCCTGATTCTACTCTTGATCTGATATTGAAGGCAGACGAGAATCGTATATTCTCTCAGTCAAAAACCTGACCATCCACAGATGGGTGAGACCAATCCAGGGTAAAGCTCTGTAGTAAGTATTACCTGGACAAGACAAATGAATATTCATACTCGTCAGCTCTGTTGGGATCCTGAAGAGAAACGATTAAAATGAAGGCTATTTAAAAGCTAAGCTGAAACGGTAAGTTTTTACCCATCACAGGGTAGAGTAAGCAGTGTAAAATAGTGACGTTTTTTGGTTAAAAGTGGTCAGTCGGGGCTTGTCTGATATCACCTGGGAGGTTATTCCAGGTCTGTGTTGTATGATGACACTTCAGAGACAGCGCGCAATTTAAAGATTGTTGCAGGGAGTATTGTCGGCTTTGTTTTAGAGGGATCATCTGGTGTTTAAGCATACATTAAATTATTTATGTATATTTATAGGAAAGCTGGATTATTTTGGTAACAACATTATGAGTATACATTTTAGAAAAACATTAACAAAAGATGATTATGACTCATTTTTAGCGTGTGTGTCGATGACCGTCAATCGCACGATTATGAAACAACTGGCCCAGCCCTACTGCTTGATTATTTAATATGATTTGGCCTAAAGGAAGCATATAGAGATTGAACAAGAGAGGTCCCAAAATGGACCCTTGTGGAACCCCGCAGGTCATGGCCATCTGCTTGGACACACAGTTTCCAATGGAGACAAAGTACTTTCTGTCATGAAGATATGACTTGAACCACTTAAGGACAGTTCCAAGTCCCACCCAGTTTTCTAATCTTCGTAATAGAATTGTATGGTCTACAGTGTCAACAGCGGCACTAAGGTCCAACAGTAAAACAACTAAAACAACTTTGCCTGAGTCATTGTTCAGGCGAATGTCATTTAGTACCTTTATGAGTGCAGTCTCAGTATGATCGGGCTGAAATCCTGATTGAATCAGTTGAATCAATCGAAGCAATTGTTCAACATTAAAAAGTTAGTTGTTGGTGAACAACTTTTTTCAATAACTTTACCTAAAAATGGTAAGTGTGATATAGACCGTTAGTAGCGATGCTGTTTTGTTTGGCATTGAGGAGTTAATACCATGTTTGATGCCTTGAATCTTCTCATTAAAAAAAGGATGCAAACTCGTGTAAATGTACTTTTTGTTACTGTTCTTGTTGATGATCTGAGAGGCGCCCTTAGTAATAACTAGATCTAGAGTGTGTCGTCTATATGGGGTCGGCTCTTTCACATGCTGAGACAGATCAAACGTGTCAAGTAGGGCAGAAAGTTGTGTGGCATTTTTATTACTGACATTATCCACGTGTACGTTAAGACCACCCGTAATGACGACACAGTCAAATTCAGTGCAGATAATTGAAAGCATCTCAGTAAAATCATCAAGTACGTGTGAAGAGTATTTTGGTGGCCTGTATATAACTATATATAGAATACATGGAGACAATTTCATTTCCATTTTAAACGACACATGTTCAAAGGATGAGAAGTCTCCAAATGATAACTTCTTACAAAATAACTTACAAGAATCCCTAAAAAACACCTCGTCCTTTTTTGTTCCGTTGTGCTTCAAACTCAAATATGAAATGTGTTGGGGTGGATTCAATACAGATAGCGTTCCCATTCCTGGTGTCCAACCAAATCTCTGTTAAAAACATCAAATCAAGATCGTAAGAGGTTATACAATCATTGATTAAAAGTGAATTGTTACACAGGGACCTAATATTAAATAGGGCTGGTTTGAGGTTTGTTGGAGCAGGGCCCGAGATACTCGGCTTACAGGGAATGTAATGTAAGCCATGAGGTACCTGGCAGGTAACTCATGAGAATCCATCTCGTCAGGCTTCAAGTTAATTCATTTGTGGCCGAACCTCATTTTCAGACCAATCAGGGTCCTATGAGTAACTACTGGCAGCTAGGGGCGGGGTTTAGCCCGTGATAGACAGTGATAGACAGATGGGAGGGGGGGGGCAGGTGATGGCAATACCCATGACCTGGCCATGCTGGGGGTGAGTGGGATCATTCTCATCCCAGACTTCACCAAGTCCTCCATTTGGCTTGTGAACCTAAGAGGAGAGACAGGGGAGGGAATGGATGCTGGACAGTCAGAGGGAAGTGGAAATAGAGGTGGGGGAGTCCAGGGCAGAGGTGGGGGTAGTGTGGCATGGGGTAACCCCAGAGAGGGCAGGTGGAGCAGGGTCACCCTGGAGCTGGTGGAGAGTAGGGCAGGAAGTTGTTGGTGCCTCAGACAGTGTAGAAAATTGTTAAATTGTCAGCCGTCTAAATCCATGTCTGTTTAGGTGGGGACCCTTTCCTTTGAAGACATCATCACCTTCCCAGAATAGGTTGAAGTTATCAATTAAATGGATCCCTTGAGACTCAAAGGCATTAGAGAGCCACTGCAAGTAGGCAGCTGAATGTATTTACCTTTCTGTCAATAGCTGGAAGACGCCCACCGATAAATGATTCCCCTTTGGTGGCATCAACAGCTCCCACATGTACAATAACTTGTTTGATTCCTGGGTGGTTAGACAGTACCTGGGAGAAGTCCAGTTATATCACTGACCATGGCACTTGGACATGAATCCTACCTCCCTTTTTTTGCAGACACTAGGCTACATTACTTGATACTTGGCGTTTAATACAAAGTCAAGGTTTCACACCTCTTCTCAAGCGGTTAGATCGCCTCCTTTGTCATCTCCTCTTTGTCACCTTAGATACAGTATCTCTGACTGTGGTACAGCACGGGGCATGCGTAACAACAAATGACAACTATCCAGCCCTGTATAGACAATACACAATAAAGTATACAGCCGCGTTTCCACATTATATGTTTTACCGTAGCGAGGCTCCAGTAATACAATGATCCACCACTGCAGTTTGTTTTCAGTACATTCTACATGTATTTAGCGTGATGCTTCCTAACGTTACATCCCATACAGCTCTATATAGCACTGAAGCATTTGAGAGAACAACATCGGTCTCTCAACGTTTCAACAGATTGAATTCATGCTACTGAAAACACATGGGGCACAAACTAGTAAACCACCATGCACCATATTCAGCTTCAAACTGAATGTTTCTCCAAACCAGAAACAGAATCTCTTTGTTCGCCAGGTGTTGCTAGCAGCTAGCAGCTAATCCTGGATACACAACGGCTACGTTCTTGCGGCTGCATTACAATCGGACGTCCTCTCCCCTCGTCGACGCTCGCTCTCTCACTACACAATGAAAGGATACATCTATCTGTGTCTATGTGTAGAGTGTTACAATAATGTCCAATTGAGGTTAATTACAGGCTGCTGTGATGATCAAGTTCTAAGTATTGTCACGGGCAGCTTTAATGCACTCTTCATTAGCAGGTCCACTCTATCTTCTCTTACATAACCGCCTTTAGACACAAAATGACATATTTGATGCCTCTTGTTTTTACAGTTTTTTGTTTTGTTTTTTACAGTGGAAATACCTATTTTGCAGCTCATCTAACAAATTGAATTAATTTGCAGTAACTATTAATTTACAGAAACTATGAAATGATCTAATTGTTTATTAACTTATTTTTGTTAACAGGAGCAGCAGAGCTCTGCTATAGAAAGTATAGTAAGAAATTTAGTGGATTACATTTCACAATCACAGGCTGTCCCTGATCCTCCTCGGCCAGGGGTCAGGGGTCAGGGGTCAGCCACATCCTGTGGCTCCGGACAAAGACATTAGATGTGTCATTAGATGTGTCATACTCAATAAATAAATATTGTAATTAGTTATTAGTTTAATCAGGTTCTCTTTATCTGTTAGAAAGACTTGTATGAAGACGGGATAACATTTTAGGTAAACTTTTTGCAGAAAATTCGAAACTTCACAAACTTTTTGTCACCACTGGATATTGAAAGCAGTTGCTTTCACACGTGTGGTTTCTGAGTTAATTAAGCAATTACCATCCCATCATGCTTAGCGTCATATAAAAAGGGTTAGAGAGGCAGAGAAAGGAAACTCAGGAAGAAGAGTTTTTCCTTCGGGATAGACAGTTTTTCTAAATACATTTACACATAGTTATTCAATACGCAGCTGAATTGGCAATTGTTCATCATCACAATCATGGCCATACACCAAGACAAAGTATGCGAGCAGAATGCTGAATGTCAACGCACTTCAAGGCAACGTTTAGAAAACAATGTGTTGCTTCACATTATGTGACAAGATTTGCTGCTAGCAATTATTTCTGTGTTGACAAAACTTCTCCTTAGCTCATAATGCACACGGCTACGGGACCCGGTTTAACCCAACGATGCACAATGCTTCCTGTAGTTGGTTCGGATCTAGATGGGATCACGTTCTCACCACAGACAAACCACTCAGAGAGTTTGTTTGTACCGGACCGAGACCACCTTCTCAACAGGGTCTTGATCTGGTTGTTTTGGTCCGCAACCCGAGTGCGATTGTTGTGTTCACACCTGCCCCAAACGAACCGCATCAAGGGGGTAAACGTACCAGGGTTCGATTCGAACGGACTAAACAAGGCTGGTGTGAAAGCACCCTTCTACTCCAGTTAACGTAGCCAGGCAACACACCACACAGAGGTCTGCACGGAGCTACACATGTACAATTTCAATTTATTACTGCTACAAAAATCTGTGAAATCATTGTTCGTAACGGACCCTACGCATGGCGGAGTATAGATTAACGCTAGGACAGTAAACAGAATACATTTTTATAAGTTAGTACTCATCACTATGCAGTATGGTTAGTATGGAGTACATGGTCACAGTCTTCGCTCCTGTCTTAAAGAAGTTTGTTTACATTTGTATCTGATGTGATTTTATAACCTCCGCAAATCACCTCATCACTGCAACCTGTCAAGTGGCCTAATCTGTCTATTGTCAAGTGTTCCTCTGGGAAATTGAATTATGTCATGGGGAAATTGCAATAATAGGGAGGGGAATTATAATGATAATGCAGTACAGTTTCAATAGGGGTCTTGTAATATAAACCCAATCATGTTTCCTGAAGCTTGAGGGAGACGTTAATCTTCAGGAGCAGGAGAAAGAAGCTGTCAACCAGCTTGCTTTATCGTGGGACCTTCTGCCTCCTACAGAACCTAACCGAAGATGGCTTCTACATTCTCTTCTCCAACATGCTAAATTAGCAAAACTCAGTAGCAGGTTTGTCTGTCTGTCTGTTTTTGTTTTGTTTGTTTGTGTGTCTCTCCTCTTTGGTTAGTGTGTAAAATGACTGACTTTAATTTAGTGGTGCAGGTCTGGTGGCTGGGTGGATACTTGGGATTATACTGGATACAGTGTACTGTTTGTATTTTGTATATTGTGAAAATCTGCAATAAAAAGAGTAGTAATAGTAATAACAGAGAAGCTGCAGAGGATCAAGAAGAAATCACAACTCCAGTACTCTGGTTGGACGGGTGAAACAGAGGTTTGGCAACGTCTTTGAGAGCAGAAGATGTCTCATGGCGACTGTGTGCCATGTGTTCCAGGTGGAATACATCCCTACAGAGTGTATTGAGTCTGGTCTGAAGGAAGAAGTGAAGAGAATACTAAGCCCTGCTACAGCAGCAGGACCTGCAGACCTGGAAGCAGAAGATGCACAGAGCAAAGAAAAGGGAAGACACAGAGCTAAGAATAAGGATTCCCTTCCCTCCCTCAGCTCTGCCCAAGATGAGAATGGTCTTCCCGAGGTTCAACACTGGACTCCCTTTACTTCAAGGGAGTGCTGCATGTGAGTTGGGCTTTTCAGTGTTGGGAAGGACATCTTCAGGCCAAAGTGCAAACGCCTCTCTGATAAATATTTTCTCATGTGCCGTACAAATTAAAAGTATGTTTATTATGTTTAACATCCGACTACAGGGTGATCTGTTCTTGATGTTCAACTGCATTATGAAACCATGTCTCTCAATTACAGCACAGTGCTGTAATTGTCAAAGACTGTACCCTTAGGGTATATGTAACTAGAGCATCCAAAATGGCCGCCATTCATCCTCTATGGATCTGCTCAGCGGCACAGCGAAGCAAGAGAAGCTGTTCCTGGGAGCTGCTGTATTTCCATTTGCGGTCTTGCGCATTAGCTGGCAGTTTGACATCATAACCTGTTGTATACGTTACAACTGCTACTACTCAATTTATATAATCTAAAGTTGTTTGACATTTGACATTAACTTATTGTAGAATTCAGTAGACTTGTCATTATATGTATGTGTGTGATAAACAGTCGGTTGCTGAAGATATCAGGCTGCAGCTCGTGCATTACAGCACTGTTAATGGAGCTTGATCATGACGTATCACAAAAATAAAACTAAATTTTCTACCGATCTGACTGACCTTGTCTCTAGAAAAGTGTTTGCATAATAAAAAGAACATCTTCAAGTTCATCAAGTGCAACATCTGAAAAAAAAGGATGGAGGCAGTCCAGTACACAAACCCAACCCCCCTCATCCAGTCCAGCCAATGAATGAAACGCTTGTGGGGTCATCCTGCAGGTCATCCATTTATTCTTTTGGTTGGGCCTTCTTTGATTTGAACAACCTTAGTCGGAAGTGTCTCTTCTTGCGGGGCTGGTGTCCGGTGGTGCCTTCAGGGGTCGCTGATGCTTCTGGAGAATATGGACCTTTTGTAGGAACTGCAGCATCAGTAGCTGGTTCTCTTGTGAAGGGAGATTCCTCATCTCACTCAGGGATTCTGTATATGTTCATACAGAAGGAAAACAGTGGCACTGCCACTGCACTGAGCACCACCTCTACCTCTCTGTCATCTTCCGGATGAGGGTGTGGCCGCTCTGTCAGCATGGGTCCCTGGATACTGACAAATTCTGTTGTGCACGTCTTCTTCTGGTGTTACCGAAGGGCCTTCCACCTCCTCCATGGGTTGGTCAGGTGCTAACATCCAGGATGGGGTTGACAAACTTCCTAGCTTGCCGTCCTTCTGCCATGCCTTCATGTTGCAGGGTTCCTTCATTCACTTGTTGTTGACACTTCTCACACCTTCACCAGATGTTGTCCATCCCGCAGGTAACGGCACTCTGCTGGTGTGTCTTCAGGCTGGCTGGTGTCCCAGAGAGTAATGAACACTACCCATGACACATAACTCTGCATGTAGCACAGATCACTGCATCCATCCAGGCCTCCTCTTCTGTCTGATGTTGCTTTCCTTCCTGGACCTACCCGGAGCTCTTTTAAGCAGTGGACCAGTTCTGGGTGTGAAGTTCCTCTGTTGAGGCCTTTGGGAAGGGAGAGGGAGAGTCATGTTCTCGTTCTGATTGTCTTCTTCCCTCCTTTCCTTGCAGGAGTGCTGGCCAGGACTCTTGGGCTGATAGATGGGGTTTGGCCCCCGAGTCTCCCTCGGCCTGCAGGCTGGCCACATTGCTCTTGGTTCTCGGCCTTGGACAGCTTTCCTAGGCATGTTTCGTCCAGTAGACGGTTTATAGGCCACTACTATTTCTTTTACAGGCTACTCCCTGTATTATGATGACATCCCCAGTGGACTTGCCTGATACCTTGGAGGTACCTGCAGTATGATTTATGTCTGCTTTTCAAGGCCTTTGCTCTGTCATTATCAGGTTCAGCATTACAGAAGCTCAGTGTCTGTGGGTGAACTTCTCTTCTTGGCTTGAACTGAACACTGCAGGTTTCACCACTGATTTTCTTCTGTACCCTGGGATATTGTTCAGGTATGCATTTATTTCATGTTGAGTCCTCCCAATGGTCTGTTCCAGCGTTTCTTGGGCCTGCGGGAGGTTGTTGCTTCCCCCCCCGACCCGTTTCTCTCTCAACAGTGTTATTGTTTTGTTTTATTAAACGGATCCCCGTTAGCCGACGCCTTGGCGACCGCTAATCTTCCTGGGGTTTGTAAAGGAAGACTTTCATACAGGTGTATGCCGTTTTTATCTTTTGCGTGCATGTAAGCTTTTAGTACGGAATCCCTGCACCCCGTTTTATAAACGAGGCCCCAGGTCTCGTGTTAACCTTGGGGTCATGTGATTATAAAAGTCATTGTGTGGCCACTTAGTGTACACACACAGCTGATCACCATGGTGATGTGACACCAACATTGTACTGGGGGCAAAAATTGTACCTCGTAACATCTGACACCTGCGCTCTACACATCTGTGTTGCTATACCAAAATAGAAAGTTATTTTTGCACTAATGCAGTTGCTTCCTGCATGCGTTGAAGGACACAATATTGAGCTTGTTCCAGGCTGACTTGCACATGTGCAACAGCTAGCTAGTAGTTGTTTAAGACTCACGGACTTTTCAGTTATGGATGTAATTCAGACGACCCGGATCGTGCGCACATCTGTATGTAGAGGTTTAGCACAAGAGTTTGTGGCAAATTTAACAACATT
The DNA here is from genome assembly GCA_900302305.1 of Polymixia japonica. Classification (NCBI taxonomy): domain Eukaryota; kingdom Metazoa; phylum Chordata; class Actinopteri; order Polymixiiformes; family Polymixiidae; genus Polymixia; species Polymixia japonica. Next base: position 5,571 of record OMKK01056251.1, on the reverse strand, counting down.
CGGCTATTTTAGATATCGCCGCTGTCAGACGCAAACCTTGTATCTCCACGAAGGCAACTTTTCGGGAAATAGAAAAAAGTTGATATATTTTTTGTAGATAAACTGGAAGATAGTTAAATTGGATATACACAGTAAGTTCCTGATCAAAATGGGAAATTTTGTTTTTTGTGTTCCGGTTGTCATGGTTTTGAATGGAGCACATCAGAGCAGGATGCAGAGGCTTAACAACTTTGGTGTTTAATGCTGCTTTTAATGAATACAAACATGTTTGTTACAAGTTGCAAAAAAAAGCATGGCTACTCCCACCGTCTGGTGTGCTTTTATTCAGATTTCATTATTGCAAATCTTTATTAAAATCAAAATTTAATTTTAAACTGAGTAGTCTGCAAACTCATAGCCTCATCATAAGATTAGGACACTACAACTGTGACTTACAAGTCACATGTATTCAACTTGATAACCAAATGAGTGAAATTAAGTTGCATGCAACTAGGCCATCTAAAGACTGTGACACAAAACACTAACGGCAATGATACTTTAGCTAACAGCTAAATGAAACGCTATCATTGCTATTCTTTAAATACTACTACAAGATGTAACTGAAAAATAAACAATCTATAATGTCGTTGCTTACCTGAGGTACATGTTGGACACCACAATTCACTTTTTATCAACAACATTTTCTCAATGTTGGACAACGAGTTTTGACCAACAACTTTCAGTCCCAACTGACTTTGTTTCTGTCAAATTTCAACAATTTTCATTGCTCCAATGGCCATAACACTTTAACAGGATGTGTAAAGGCACCAATAAAGGCCATTTATGTAAAGAAATTGAAAGTTTTGGACATGCAAGGTTTGCGCCCGACGGCGACAACAAGGTAATGTTGTTTCAGTTAATGTGATGCTAGTTTTGCCAGGTTATTATTTTGGTTCCGCTCAGATGATGTTAAATCTGTTTCGCTCTTGGTTTTCTTCTTTGAAACAAATTTCAGATCATTATGAGCATTGAAACGTACTTTGAAAAGCTTCCCAGAAAGAGACACCCACAGATAAGAGAAGGTGAAGTGTGTGAAAATAGCCAAAATTAGATGAACACACACTGTTTGAATACACATACACTTTACCACACAAGATATACAGCATGAAGTCAGTATTAATTGCTGGCTAGTTAGATAAAATCACTCTAAATGTTTGCAATGCAGAATTCTGTGGTGTTAATTTCTAGGGTTGAGGAGAAGACGGGGAAGAACAGAGAGAGAGAGAGAGAAAACTGGCCACTTAAAGGAGGTTTTAGTGGGGAAGCAGCAGAGGAAGTGAATGAGGGGAGTGAGGTGGCAGGTTTGATATGAGACGTAATGCTATCAAGAATTCTTCTACAATATATCACAGACTGACACATCCAAGCACAGGAAATCAGGAACACAGTGATCGAGGATGCCTTGGTTTTATCTGACGATGAGTAATTCACTTTTGCAAATGCCACATAATTCCAATTTACAAAGTAGAAGCATTTTGTTGTTTTTTTAAGATGTCTTTTTTAAGTCTTTCTGCGGGCTTGAACACCAGCTGGGGTAAATATTTTAGAAGATTTAGGTCCTTGTGGTTTTGCAATTGTTTTCCAAAGAGAAAGTCGGTGTACCAGATACACCAGCAACCTTAGAGGAGGCCTCCAATGTTATTCCTCACATAAAGACCCTCAGTGACAAATTGCTTTCCTGGAAGAGAGACAGGTATCACTCAGGAGTGGGTCTCATTCAAACAACAATGTCCTCAACGGTGCAGTCAAGGTCAGTTGTGTCACCAAGGCTTTCATTGCCAACATTGAGTTGTATGCTGGATTAACGTTAACCGTCAGTCCCAGCTGTGAGCGTTCGTGCTCAAAGTCACGAATTGTAATCTATAGATTAATGTACATGGACACTCTCATGGACTATCAAACTAATGGATTTCAATTGGAATTGGAAGTGTGATATTTCAGTTGGAAGTAAGGTGTCCAGTGGCCTTTGAGCAGCTGAATCCATGTGTGCTGTGATTTGCCACGTGGTCCAATCAGTGGCTCCTAATTTGTGAGCCGTTGGGACCAGAATAGTAATTAATCTATTAATCTATTAAACACCTGAGGGATGGGAGGGGGTCCCTGGTAGTCTAGTGGTTATGACTTGGTACTCGGGTTTGATTCCCAGCTGCTCAAACCAGGAACCAGGAACTGGGCATGAACCAATTTGTCGAAGGCTATAGAAACTACACTTTTTTCATTACTTGTGTTTGTGTTGTTTTTTGATTTAATATCCATTCCAGACGGTTATCTTACACATGCTTTTTAGGACTGTCACTTTTTATTTGAAATGCGAACATTCGTTCGAACGTGGGGAAAACAGTAATATTGTAACTGTAATGACCTGTTGGAATTCAACATGTAGCGTCTATAATCTATGATCCAGCAGAGGGCGCTCTAACAATTCACTATCAGCTTCAAATAAAAAGAGACGCACTTCATCCTGATCAAGTTGATAGACTTGTGTTTCTGGATAATAATATTAGATATATTATAGACTTGTGTTTCTGGATAATAATATTAGGAATTAAGTCTGTCCGTTCTGCTTGTCTGTCAGTTCTAGTTTTAAATTGTTTGCTACATATTTAGTTCAAAACTATCTGAATTCTCTCCTGTTGTCTGTGATTTGATATTTTCTATTCAGGAAGGTTTTTTCATTTGAACTCTTGTTACTATTTTCTTTATATTGTGTGTTCCATGTTATTAATACTGTAGCACTTTGAGACTTTGAGCGTCACTATGAAT
>OMKK01056250.1:0-14671 GCA_900302305.1 Polymixia japonica | reverse complement strand
TTTCCTCTGAACTACCAGATCTGTGCATGTGTGTTGTGTTGTGTTGTGTTGTGTTGTGTTGTGTTGTGTTGTGTTGTGTTGTGTTGTGTTGTGTTGTGTTGTGTTGTGTTGTGTTGTGTTGTGTCGTGTGTGTAGAGTTAACAGTCACACATTTGTCTCCATTCAGGCGATGTAATCTATGGACGTGTAATGGTGGACCCAGTGCAGAACTTGGGGGACTCCTTTATTTGTAACATCGAGAAAGTATTCTTGTGCACTGGAGCTGACGGCTATGTCCCTAAATATAACCCCAACAACTTTGAGTTTGGCTGTCTGGCTGATGCGCCATCCCTACTGTATCGATTCAAGATCATCGTAAGTACAAACAAATCTGTCGTAAGCCGGCTTGACTCTATTGCATTGACTTCATAAAACCCTCAATATGCCGCCGTACTTGTATTTTCTCACCCCAGGACAAGGCCCAGCCCGAGACCCAGGCCCGGTCATTTGGGAACGTGGCGTTCAACGCATTCCTGGCCGTGGACGATCCGGGGGCTTTGGCTCTCGTGAGACAGCCTGGGTCAGACGGCTTCAGAATGGACTCCTCGGCCATCTTCCAGGTCAGTAAGCTCAGCCAGCGCGCTAATGTGGCAGATTGTTTCAATGATGCAAGGCTCAGCAAGAGGACAGGTGCTCTGCAGGGTGCTACCATAACAATGCGCTAGCATAACAAACAACTTAGCTATCACTTGTGTAATGTGTGTCGTTAACACTGCTGTTCCCCTCTAGGTGTCCGCTGGAAGGGAATGGTACATCCACACCATCTACACCGTCCGCTCCAGAGATAACGCTAACCGCGGCATAGGGAAGAGAAGCGTGGAGTACCACCTGTTGAGCCCGAGCAACGACCTATCTCCGAAACGCCCGTCTCGCTCCAGGAGATCGGCCAACGAGGTTCCGGACGTAGTCGAGGAGATCGGCACGAATAACAACCGTGGCACCAACATCTTACACATCGCGCTGGACCGTAGCAACCAGCGGAGGACCAGCCCCGAGAGAGAGATCTTCACCAAAGGGATCGTCCCCCACGAGCTCAACCAGAGAGACAGCGGCGACGACAGACTCGTGCTCATGATCGGCATCTTCGTCGGACTGCTCCTCACGGTTCTCATCATCATCGTCGCGGTGCTGCTGGCGCGCTCCAAGCAAGAGAAGAAGAAGGCGCCCAAAGGCTCTCCCAGCACGGAGCCCATGATGACACCGCAGGGCGTCGGTAACGGCGTCGCTAACGGCGACAGCTCCGAGGTCTAGCGAACGGACCCGGCGATCAAGAGTTTTAGTTACGTTTTTTGTTTTGCAAGTGCCTCATATTTAGTGACGTCGAAGAGGGAGTGTGAAACAACACAAACTACGAGAGCTTTGGTTCGATCCAAAATCTACTTGAAATCAAGCATCACTTCCACTGTCTGGACAGGAACAGGGAGACTGACTATGTGAGAATCTGCTAAAGGCACTTGTCAAGTTGTCAGCACTCTTTTTATTTTATTTTTTTGCTTTGCTTTGCTTTTGATTCCACTTGATCCAAAAATGTGTGTTATGTGTCCAAAGGTGCTACAGAAGATGCCTCTGAACTTGTATGATTTTTTTTTTGGTGTATTTTACCGAGTGCCGTAGGTCAGGAGAAGCTGTTTCAAAAGACATGCAACGAATTTTATTGCATACGGTAGTAGAACTTAACACCAGAAACTGTCTCTGTATGTTTTAGCTGCGTCAAGACACTGTCTATAGTTTGCTTACACTGGGAAAAACACTGCTTCTCTGTACGCGAGTGCAGAGAATGATTTTGTCCTGAGATTTTATATGTGCCTATAAAACCACTGGATGTTAAGGTTTTAGGATGTATGTCATGTTTGTTCTGTGTGATCAGTGAGATTTTTTGGCAAATGAACAATATTTTTAACATTGTTTTATTGTGTTCATGGTTACATTATTTTGCATGCATTTATTTTTGTATTCTATAATAGTGAGAAATTGTGTAAAAATGTCTAAACCCTAATTTGAATCAAATCGTGATAAAAGTGTGTTTAAACCTTTGTAAACCCAACAGTTTTACCATGTGTTTTTACAGTATATCCCAGCATAAACAGTATTTATCAGCAGTAGCTAATTGTTATTGTTAAATAGTCCCCATAGCATTTGGTTGTTGAAAAATCTCATGATTTTAAGATCCTGTAACTGACACATAGCACTGAATCTAGTGAGAGAAGTGAAATTCATAGACCCTGTAGTACTGAGTTGATTTTCAAGAAGACAGCTGGTCTGCAATGTACAGTGTAGTATAGTAGCGGTTTCAGATTCAATATTTACAGCAACATTTGTTTTCGCTATTTACACACTGCTACACTCAGTTTGTACGCGTTGCCTACTATAGCTTAGTAGAGAGTGATGGGACGTCCGGTACTTCTTTACAACAGGGCTATGTCTTGACTGGTGTACCGCATTTTCTCCAAAACTTCCAGAGGATGTTTTTAAGCCTTATAATACCTTATAATGGATTTATCAGAACTGAGTTAAAGGGAATGATTTTCTTTTTTCTTTTTTTTTTTTTACCCTCAATCATTTGTTTTCAATGTCAGAGATACTCTCCCTGATTAATTTAGTTTTAGAATTATTTATTTATTTCTGATGCTTAAAATCATTTTCCTTCCCTTTTTGATTTTGTTGTGAACTTTTTTATTTTTTTTTTATTAGTTTGACTACTCATTTCAGTTTATAAATATGTGCCACATTTGCACTGAAACAATTTGCCCATAGGAAGAAACATTGTAGGAACTATCTGAGTAACAGTGTTTTTTATTTGGGATCCTGCCACTAGATTGCTTACCATAAAGTTTCTATGGATTACCTCATAATGTTTCTTGAGATAGATGCTGACTTCACACTCACCTTTTTTTAAGGTCAGCTTTATTTGCCATTTTATTTTGAGGAAAAAAACCTTTCTATGCAACCTATGATATCATAACTTTATGTAATGTTCACTCCATATATAATTCTTTAGCGCACATTATGCTAAATCTATATTTTGACACTGTGTCCACTGTACTGTGGTTCTTTCTTACACCCTAATGATTTGAGTTGAATGCATTTAAAGCTTGTTTTTATGAACATGTATGTATGTATATACATATGTATTACTTATAAATATACAATTTGGATGTTTTGGGAATGGTCATTGTTCAATAATGCATATGTGCTGTAAGTATTTGTAACATAGACCAGAAGCACAAGGTGGTCTGCAAATAAAGATTTTTTTTCAAGAAAATATTTTATGAAATTTACTTTTTTTTCTCTCTCAGTGAACCGTGTTTACAATTATACACTTCCTTGAGGAGTAATACACTCAGCATTTCTGGAAGTGTAGCCCATTGATGTCCAATTATAACCACTCTCTTAGGGTATATTTAAGTTTTTCCATTTTTTTGTAACAGTGAAATTTGCTCCAGCGTCCTGTTAGCAAGAGTAGTGCAAGTGATTTGGTTGTGATTATTTTAATGAAACAGTTTGACAATAATTATAATGTGTTACTTTATTAATTCCTGTAAGAAGTTCACTTTTTGCTTGACCTCCTCAGAGAGAGTCTTGCTTATTGAATTTCAGAGTGGATGTGAACCAGTAACGATTTTTCTAACTATAGCCTAAAATCATAACTGCCGTTACTTTTCAAATACTTTCATAGTTTTAGTACGAGTAAGGATAAATAACCAAAACAGTAACAACAGTATACAACCTGTTGAGGGATTTTCTGAGGAATCATCACTGATTTTCTTTTTATGATAATGAAGTCATTATAGGAGCTCACTGCGGGATTCAGACCCCCTGCGCCTACTAACCCGCACACAGTGATTGACTGTAATTTACTGCTGAACAGCGCCTGGTACTATTCTCTAAGGGAAAGTGCGCATAATGAGCAGTCACAGGCATTTACAATATCTCCGTAAACCATGTGCTTTTATTACCAGTGCATATTCATAGAGAAAACAAAATAGTTTGGATTGGTGTAACACAAACGGGTTACAATAATGCTTCAAACACCTCTCAAAAAAGTGAGCCTCTGACCCTATAAAGACATCCGGGCTCCTGTTTGGCAACAAATCACGCAATGGACCAGGCGCATAAAAAAGATGGCAGCTTCCTGGACTGGTGGTATTTGGTTATTTCCACGCCCGTTTCACGGTGCAATGCTCATGCAGCAGTTCCGTGAGATTCAAAAAACCGGCAATAATAAATGCTGACGTTTGGGTGCTTTGCACGGTGTTAACGGGTAATGGCGTCAGAACAGCAGCTGTCTTTTTCTTTGTGCACCTGGTCCATGTACTGCTGTGGCACCAGATTCTCTACGACGGTACACAAAATGAACACTAGGGGGAGAGAGAGAGCCGTGTGTAGGACTACGAGCAGTTTTCCGTAGCACAGACTAAAAGCATTTTCAATGTTCCGTTATCTACAATTGTATAATCTGCAAGAGTATTGTAAAATGTGGTTTGCATCAATCATCCCAGATGCATTTGTTGGCAAATATCTAATAAATTATCATCTAATAAGTTCTACACTGTTTTCTGTTAAAACCAAAAAAAAAAAAATACATTGCAAAACAGAATTCATATACATCATTCCTATGATCTTGGATCCAGATTAGATTTGGATACATTAACAAGTTTCTCCCAAAGCTCCTGACGACTCCAACAACCACTATTAAAAGTACTAGAGCTGCTAAAAGAGCTGCTCAATTATTATGGAATAGAGATCCAGTTGGGTTTTCCCGAGATAAATGTAGATTTTCTGGTTTGGAATGAAATAAAGCTTACTATGTGTTAACGATCAACAGACATTCCATCGCACTAAATAAACATTGAGCGGCTTCAAAAGAATTCCGTTGAACGAATTCACAGAATAAGTCACATATCCTTCATATAAGACTAAAGCTTTGGGAAAGAGTTGTTTATGTCCATAAACACTGATCTAACCGTCCAAGATGGTGGGAATAAAGAACTCTGAAATTTCCCTTTAAGGGAAAGGGACAAGGTGTAAGGCTCTAAACAAAAAAAAAAGCATATCAAATTAGAAAAATAATTTGTAAATGCTGAGCTAGTGTATAAAATAAAATAAATTAGCAATTCCTTTTTTCATTTTGTATTTTTCTTTAAAACAACAGATATTAACAAAATTGATTATTGTGCTGCTTACATTTGCAATAAATATGACACTTCTTTTCAAGCATGTGCTGGGGTCTTTTCAAAAACACACTTTTCAACAGCTGCCATATACACTCGTTTGAAATGCTGGAATCCTTGACTGCTGTTCTTTGAATATCCAAAAGGCTGTGTGTTTTAAAATCATAGCACATGTATATACGGAGTGATCTAATATACACAATATACATTTATGCATATACAATACATACACCAAATCAATGCACAGATGGCGGTGACGTTTTTTTTTATGTGAGATGACAGTTTTTTTTCATAGAGAGAGAAAGTATGTTTCGTTGCAGTATAAGCAAAAGCGTCGTTCATTTCACTGTAAGCGCTAACTAGTTCATGATAAAAGCAACCAATGGGCAAACTCCGTGTTCTTACCTAGGCGTTTAAGATAAAATAAAACTTCATGCATTTGGACAAGTTATGGCTCATTATATTTTAATCTACCCCTACCCGGTCCAGTCTGGCAGGAGGTGTGGCTTCATAATATCATTTGTGGTGTACTACACACAAAAATGCTTTCGACCTCCACTAAAATCAGTCCATAGCTTTACATCGATTTACTTGACACAGAGGCGTTACGTCACCCAACTTTAAAAATAGCCTTCAATACACACCATAAGAGGGGCAAAACTTGAGATCGGACTCTTCATTATATCTCGGAGATCGGTGATTAATCAGATGACGCGCACATCAAAAGGCTGTGTTGAAAAGGTCATTGCACCCTGCGTAATACATTGGTTGTGTCGTTGCTCAGTGCTTGCGGTGGTGAAATCAGCCGTATTAAAGGTGAAGACCGGCTCTACTGCAAATAGCGGTAGACCTTGAAGCAGTGGTTCCCAGAGTCCGCCACCGCTACGTGGCCGTCGGAGGTGAGGGCCAGGCCCTGGGGGCCGTAAAGGGGGTCCGCTGATGTATTGATGTAGGACAGAAATGAGCCTGAGCTGTCAAACACCTGGATGGTAAAACAAAACAACACGAAGGCCGGGTTTAGCTCGACAGACACCGAAAGACACTGAAACCTGAAAAGCGACTGACACACTAACGTTAGCATGTTGAACTGAACGGGATAGAGGTTAAAGTCAATTAGCCGATCGAATTTAACCTCTGTCCCGTTCAGTTCAAGATGCTAAATTCTCAGTTCGATTTTGTTCACAAGCCTACCTGAATCCGGCTGTTGCCCCAGTCAGCAACAATGATATTTCCGTTGGCATCCACGGCCACCCCTGTGGGAGCGTTAAACTGGCCGTTCCCCTCTCCGTGGGAGCCAAATTTAAACAAGAACTCCCCGTCTGCGTTGTACACCTGTTGTGGAGATTTACACAGCAAGATAGTTTTTCAACATTTGGAGGATATTCTCCTTCAACACGTGATGTATGTTAAGGACCTGCGTGTGGACAGACAGGAACACAGGAGCACAATTTATATCACAGTTGAACTTAAATCGTTTAAAACAACGCAGCATGGCCATCAAGTAGTCTCTCGACTCCACTTAAGATAACACGATAAAGATTCATATCAAAATGCGATGCAGAATACGCTTCACCAATCACCCCGATACAAAAGAGGCACAGCAGGGAAATCAGTGGAGACTTTTCAACTTTTTTTGCCAAGTTAAACTGGTAGGAATGAGCCCGTTATTCCCATTTTGCCTCGTAAAGCGTTAATTTGCTGGCGAGGTCGCGGAAGGGCAACGCGATACGTCCACAGCGACGATGAACACACACACACACATCACACACACATCACACAAACGTCGACACCCAGAAAACTGTACCTTGACTGAGTGGTTATGGAAATCTGTCACTACTATTTCATTTTTGTTGTTCACCGCCACGAAGTGAGGACCTGAGAGCAGCAGAGAGGACAATGTAGGAGGGACAGGAAAGATGAGTCACCCTTTGCTTTGTAACATCTGAGAGGAAGTTCCAGACTATTTTTGGACTTGGATTACAAGAAACGTTGGAAGCACTTTGGAGCTTTGAGAGTCTCAGACATTGAGTTTGGATAAACAGAGTTGTGTTGTGCGATATGAATGACAGTTGAGAAAGAGCATTGCACAGTTAAGATCATTTCTTCAGTGTAAATTCATGGACAATGAATGAATTACTTACTGAAAACAGGGCCAGATTTACTAAGCTTTTGTTCCAGTGCAATGTTTGCACCACTTTTTTCTAAAAGAAAAGCAAAGGTCCAAGTGAGAAACTAAACCTGAAGATGGAGCGGATTCAACAGAAATATAAAATGTGACAGGCTTTCCATGCAGCAAGTGAGGCAATATCAATGAAGGATTACACTAATGCAGGCAAATCCTATTAGTGACTCTTTCCCCAAATTCTGAATGAGACGTAAATGGCAATAATGACGATCATTGTTTCTCTTTCATGCAACAGCGCACGTAGATCATTGTACACAAGTTTGCCTATTGTTTTCCTTCATGAAAGTCTTGTCCGGACTGATCTGATGATCGAAAGGTTCATGTTTGAAGGTATATGCTGATCGGTGCATTTATGCTAATCAGCTTAACCAAACGCATGCTGTGAACTCTGTAAAATGATAGAAAACATGCATGTTCTTACGGAGAGTAATCTATTAATGGTTACACGCTGCATTAAAGAACTAGGAATTATGCAGCTCACTGAATAGCTAACAAATCAATGACTCAAGTACACAAGTGAACATTCTTGTACAGTATGAAACATGAAAGAAAGACTGTAAATCTGGCCCAACCATATGCACACGAAGCAACGTCTGGCACACACCTCTCTCTACTCCTTATCGCAACGTCACTTTTAACGAAACAATCACTGGTGCTTGTACTCGATTGCGCATGGTACCTGCAAACTGCCTGTCTGAAGTCCCTTTGGCCCCAAACTTGGTCACCAGCTTCCCATTGGACTGGAAGATGAAAACACAGCAAGCCTTGTTGTCAACGGTGATAATATGTCCGTTCCTGTCTACGGCCACACCTTTGGGTCCCATCAAGCGGCCAGCACCTATTTTGCTCTGTGAGGGCCAGAGGGACAGCGGATCGTTTTAGTGGGACAAGTTTCAGAGTACGCAGGAGGGAATTCGGGCAATTTTTTTTCAAGCCGTCGAGTTTCACCTTGAACTTGCCATCCGAGGAGAAGATGCTAATCCATCTGTTGTCGTAGTCGGCCACGATGATGTCACCGTTCATGTCCACCGTGACCCCCGTGGGACGCTGCAGCTGCCCCGGTGACCGACCCCTGACCCCGAACCTCATCTTGAACTGTCCATCATTGGAGAATACCTGAAAAAAAAAAACTTTAATTACCCCAAAATTTCTAAACAATGAGTTGAATTATTGAACTGTTGATATGAAAACACATCCTCCCACTCAGCGCAGCGATGAACGCCAACCTGTATACACTGGTTGTTGCTGTCTGCAACCACAATTCGTCCGTTGCTGGAGGTCGAGATGCCTTGTAGGTTCGTGAACTCTCCCTTGTCTCGGCCTCTACTTCCTGTCAAATTAAAAAGAATATGATAGCAGGCTGTTGCAGAGTTACATATGCCATTTAAAATGACATTTCACAGACACTTTTACCCAAGACACCTTACAAGTCCATGAGGGCATACTATCTAAAGTATGGGTATCGGAGTATGAAGGTTAATAGAAAATAGATAAAAAGATAATAGCTGTCAAGGTTCTGCTGCAACTAATTACTTACTAAATGTTGTATTAGTTTCATTAGGATGTGTTGAAAAGAATCAACATAGGTAAGCTTTAACATAAATCCACACACACACACACACACACACACACATAATGTTCACATATACAGAATGTTGTATGTAAGCAAGAATAGGCCATATGCATTGTTCATCCTGTGTTAATGTATTAATTAATGATTTATTTTAAATGTGCCCCAATAATAAATAAACTCAAAATCATTGTGTGTAGGAAGTGATCATTTCTTCTATAATCTACTTGGAAAATGCCCTGCTTTTCTATGCTACATGCTAATGCTATATGCTAATATGCTATTAAAACACTAAAACTGAGGCAACAAAGGGTTAGAGGTTAGATGCAAATATTGAATGTAGATGTTATCTGGAATCTATAAATAACAGCAGTTACCCACCCACTCTGTAGATCAGCTCATCTTCAATGGGGTTTTCCTTTTTCTTGGTGGTGCTGTACATACTGGAGGGCCTACGCACAGCCTTCTGTCGAACATGACCCCCTCCTCCGCTGGGGGACTTCACTCGCCTCTTCACGTCGTCCGGTGACTGGAGGACGTCCGAGGGCTTGATGGCGCGCAACCGGAACGGGCTCCCCCTCACCGGCTGTTCGTACAGGAGCAGCGAGAAGGTGAACTCTCCCTCCCCGCGAACGGTATATCCGACCTCGTAGGTCCCGTTCTTGTTGTCCATCACCTCGGCCTCGGTGCAGCCTCCGTCGCCGGACACGATCTCCGCCCTCAAAGCGGCGTTGCCGGTCTTCACCAGCTCCCCGTCCTTGTCCTTCGTGGTGACGGTGACGGTGGTGTGCTGACCGACCAACGCGTGGCGCAGGCCTTCGCCCGTGGCCACGCTGGTGTGGCCCACGGCCCCTGTCGTAATCAGGACCCCCAGGTTCTGGATGGAGCGACGCAGGCCCTCCGTCTCCACCTGGCACTCCAGGTGTCCGTTCTCGTGGGGGTGCTCGGGAAAGGTGTGTCGCGCCAGAGCGCTGACCCGCTCGCCCATCTGCTTCTGGACCAGGAGGACCTCGGTGGCGCTGCCGTGACTTAGGGCCTGCTCCGTGAAGTTGCAGCTGCTCTGGATGTTCTCCTTGCCCTGCAGTAGAGAAGACAGCTGGGCCTGCAGAACCTGATAAATAAACAACAAGGCAGAGACACTGAAAGGAGGCATATTGGCGCCAAATTAACTGCATTTTTCAACCCTCCCAGTGAAAAGTACATAGGGAAACTAGGGAGCACTCTGACCTTCTGCTTGGTGCTGCAGATGTTCTCCACCTCAGTGATGAGGGCGGTCTTACGTAGATGTAAGGCCTTCTCCAGCTCGTCAAAAGTGTTGCTGATTTCAGTCACCGCCTCGTTCTTACGCTCCGTAAGCTGCTTGGAGATCTCATTCACAAGCTCGATGGCAGCCGTCAGCTGTGGTAGTCTGCCAGAAGACGGTACATAAAGAACATTAGGCCATGGAGACAAAGCTTCAGAAATGGCAACATGACATCTCCGAATGCGATATTATCACTCATCCTGGTCTTACGGCGCAGGAAATGGTACCTGTTGCGCACAGCGTCCAGCTGATTTTTCAACGCTGACTTGTGCTGTTCCAGCACATCCCTCAGAGGGACGGTCACGTGCTCCCTGTGCTCTCCTTCTGTACACTCCAGACACATGGCGGTTTCACATGACTCGCAGTAGAACTCCATCACCTGCAGAGGGCACAACGGAGGGAGAAACGAACCGGCATGATATTCTCGTGCGTCAGGCAACAATATCTTTCTCATTTTTGTGTGTTTCAAACACAGAGGAATAATCTATTTCCCGTTTAAACAGTGGAATGTGGAATGTTTCCTCATTGGATTTGTATCGATCTATAATAAATCAATCAATCTATAACAGCTACGTAACACCCTCGGGTCATATTATTACATCTAGTGGCCGGCTTACCTTGCCCTCGTGGTTGGGGCAAGACAGGGGCTGGCAGGCCGCAGCCGCGCTGACGGACTCGAGAACATTGCAGGCCTCGGGTCGGGTGCACTCCGGGTCTCGCTGTAACACCTCCATTAGGTTAGTGATGAAGAAATTGTTCTGCAGGGCAGACACGCCCTTCTCCGGCAAGATAGACGTCTGCCGGCAGACCGGGCAGGATAGCGTCAGAGACTGAGCAGGGATGTAGTTTTGCAAGCATCTAGACAAAGATAAGGCATAAACAGGGATGAGATCGGGGGGGGGTTAAGGTTGCAACACCGCAATTTAGCGCCGATCCCACGGTCAACACGCATATTTTTTATAATTTAAACCGATTAAATGTTCGTGATAGTAATACAGAGCACCCAAATTGCTCTTAGTGATGAAATCATTTGCGTCCCGTCGGAGCAGCAGAGCTGTGGAAAGCTCTGCCCGTTGCCAGCAGCGCCGTGCCGTGAGGAATGTTCTCTGCTTTTCCGTGGCCAAGCCTGGAGTGGTTGGCATCTCACATCACACGGAGGCCATGCCAATGAGAGAATCACTGGCATCCCTTCTGTTATTTCATGTCATTATTCGTAATTTTCCAAATTTCTTTAAAAGCTGTAACCCAGTCAAAGAATTCATTGCTACCAGATGGAATTCCAAGTATTGCATATTTGATTTAGACAGATGAGTAATAAGTGTAAGAAAATTATTTTAACTGCTTCACGCCAAACTAAAAAAAAAAAAAAAATGTGTGTATGCAATTTATCAATTTCTGAATTTGCACAGTTGCAAAACTGTGCTGCACAGCGTGAGATCAATTAGCGGATAATTGATTTGAATAATGTTTTCTCTCGTTCTAAGTGGCTACTCGGTAGGCAGGACTTACTTCTCACAGAAGGTGTGCAGGCAGGGCAGCACCTTGGGGTTGTGGTAATGATCCAGGCAGATGCTGCAGACCAGGAACTGCTTGTCTATCTGTCTGACCACAGGGCTGGTACTGCCAGTCTCACGCTTGGCCATGGTGAGGGACATTCAAAGGAAGAGGGGGCACAGGAACCACTTAACCTGCGAGCAGGAAGGAGGACAGGGAATGGTTAAGAGAGAGAGACGGGAAGAGACACTGGTGGGAGGAAACACTCCTCCTCGGTCTAACATGAGCAAAAGGAAAATCATGAGTCATCATGACTGTGGGATATGAGTTTAAGGACAAACACTGACAGCAGCGCGCCACATGATGAAACATCCTTCACAGCTATACTGTAAGTGCCTCGCTGTATCTGCTGAGATGTTATACTTCCCATGAGAGCGCATCTGCTGAGATGTTATACTTCCCATGAGAGCGCATCTGCTGAGATGTTATACTTCCCATGAGAGCGCATCTGCTGAGGTGTTATACTTCCCCACGATCCTATAGAAGTGTGTCAGTGGGATGGATCTTCTGCTCCTCACACACAGACCAGCGTAGCCTGAGGGGCGTTTGACATTACAACATAGCTTAAAGACCTAATAACGCTAATAGGGTGTGTGATTACCACGGCAGGCCAGAACTCGCAGCCAAGGTAATTATCCAATCAAGGAGCAATCGTATGTGTGATAATTCATTACATGCCTCGAGGATATGAATGGTATGGATACCTGGAGTAACTTGTACTCCGATCTCTGTCTGTTTTTTCCGTGATATTAAATGTAATATTTAAATGTAAAATGTTTTTCAAGATATTCGATTCGACATTATAGCTTCCTGACAAAATGAGTTTGCAGAGTGCTTAATTGATTCCTGGTTATATCGTACTAAACACAACGGCATCCATGTTATGTATTATGAATTGAAGCCCAGATCCATGGATGCCCAAGATGCTATTACATAGAAACGTATCAGTGGGTCAAGCGCAGATTATCTCTGTGTGCCATTGACACGCTGTACATCTGTCACATTGTACACAAGCATATGAAGGATTACTTGCCCGACTACCAAAAACAATGGCATACTGCTTTGACATGGTCAATGAGCAATGCTTACAAAACAGCAATAATCAGTATTTCACTTCCCTGTAACGTTATGCATTTTCAACCTATCGTCTGGTTTCTGGTCCGCCTTTTTTGTGCGGTATTGTAATACCATAATATCACTACCAGTCAAGCTTCCCATCTCCGTAAGGTTAGAATCGGCCACCGTTAAGTGTATGGAAGGTTATGTATTGCGATACTAGTTGTTTTGTCAGAGAACTGAGACATAACGCTGGCTAGAGAGCATCCAGACTATGGAATGGTCTACTCACAGAAATTGCAACGTCAAAGTAAACGGAGGCTCGTGGCCTATTGAGATGTATTGTGATGCTAGTTTTTTGGAATGTCTTGTTTGGTCATACACTGTCTGTGATTGTGACATTTGTTGTTTGTTGTATGCTGTTTGTCAATGAGGACCACATTGAAAACAAGTGTTTTAAATAATACTTTTGTGTGCTATCCTCTGAGTATGAGTTGTTCATGTTTAGTGTTAGTTCTTTGTTTTTCATACTGCATATGTATATTTGTACTTGTATACTTTTCTTACCCAGGGATAAAAACCAGACCAAACCAAACCATCATTGCGACACAAGCCACGAGCCACTAGCTCTTTATGCAAGACGCTGTTTCAGATGCTGTCATTACTAACCATGTCTGCCCCACTCACACTAACCTTGAGACTTCACTGTACTTTAATAACTAAAAGCTCTCCAGTAGCTCTCGAGTTGGAGGGGAGACATTTACAGGAAAATGAAGGTATTGGTGTCAGATAGCGTCAGTGTTTATACAGTGGTGCAGAGATTCACAAAAATGTTCAAGTTTTAAAGGGCAGCGGTTGTTATAAGGAAAAGCAGTCGCGCGGTTAATAAATATCAACCCCTTATAATCGGAATGTAATGCTCATGCTCTTCTGCAGGTACTTTAAAGAACATATTAGAAACTACTTTAAAGGAAAATACTACTGTATTTCACATTTTAGCTTGCTTCCATCCTCACACTACTCTATTAGCTTATGTTTTGCTTATTTTCCATTGCCTAGCTATGTTGTTACGATGTGGACCATCCTCTTTTAATGAAGGGTCATGTGATGTTCAGTTTTACACAATACACACAATACACTACACAAAAAAAAGGAAGTATACAACTGGTCGAGTAACTTTCACACCACGCTGAAACACCACAAACGCTACTTATATGGTAATTCTGTGCAACATGTCAAATACCGCCTGAGTTATTTATCTAAAAGAATATGAACAACAGTTAGTTCAAACAGATGGGTTGTAGCTTCAGACAGACAAGGATGTTGACAGGATATACATGACGATTTATAGGATTAAACTGAATAGGATCCGGTAAGCTGTAAAAGGTAAGAACCTTTTGAATTATATATTTTACGACAATCACATCAGACTTAGTTAAATAACAGTCCCAAATGTTTGAACAGACCCTGCCTTCGAACCACAGAACACCCGTGTTGATCAACCTTTGGTTTGAAGTAGCAGAGAGCATATACAGTTGAGGAAAATCACTATGGACAATCTCAGACAGCAAACAGTAACAAAAATGGCTTTATTCTGCTGCAGTCTGTGTATTCTCAGATAAGAGGACAATGTGTGTATTGTGTAAAAATCGATTCACCAAGTAAAGGAAGCACTACTTTTCTATCCTTGCACTGTAACTACAAGCATCTCCCTGAACTTCAGCCCTGAACCACTGTGATGCATTTGAAAACACACATATCACAGTTAAGACCTAGATCTAGCTAATCCTGAA
>OMKK01056248.1:6625-17774 GCA_900302305.1 Polymixia japonica | reverse complement strand
TAACATTGTTTAAGTCTATTATGGTATTGTTTTACTGTTTACTTGTTTCTACACTGTTTCGCGATGTTTATCTTTTTATCTTGATGTCCTCTTGCCTTTAGTTCTTAAGATTTTATTTCATGAGTTTTTATTTTATTAGTATTTTCACTGTTATTGACTGTCAAACCACATGGTAAACTCTGTTTTGAGAAATGCCACACAAATAAAGTGTATTATTATTATTATTATTATTATTATTATTATTATTATTATCACCATTACTGTTATTATTGTATGCAGTACACCTGATGTGTGTTTGAAGAAATTCCTAAATCCACTAACTTTATGTAATATTTACTAACAAACATTAAAATGAAGAAATATGGGAGTGGCTCAGGACCAGTAAGGAACAGGAACAGTAAGTTGCCATTGCCTAAATAGTGCAGCCAAATACTGAGATATGAAAAGCAGAAGTGCTTTAAGGACATTTCATTCTTATTTGTGTAGCGTAAATAGATAAACTTCCCTTTCAACCTAACAGACAAAATTGAGCTGATTAACTGATCAACTGAGTATTTGTGTGGTAATTAGTGTGAGTATGTTTGTGTTTATGTCTGTAGGCGCACCTGTGACGTCTGGCAATAGTAATAGCCTTGAAACCTGAATTTGTGAGAGAAAACCTGAGTGTGTGCGTGTGGAGATATCAAAGCAGCAGAGACAATAAATCCGTATTTCTCTTTGAAAAGTCAAGATGTCAAGATTCTAACTCATCCCAGCTTCAGTCATGAGCTGATGAAAGCGATACAATGAGAGACACGTGTGTGAAGAACACACACACACACACACACACACACATAAACACCACCTCTATTTCTCACATGCTAGTTTGCTATAAGCCTCATTGTCTTGATTAGTACTCACAATTTTCTTTATCAACTGACTACAGACATTCAAATTAAAAATAATTAACATTATTCAGGCATTTCCTAAGCAGCATAAAAGAAGAAAATTACATGTGAAAGCCTATATGCCTTTCCTATATGAGAAAAGCCTGGGAGGGACGTGTCCCTTTGGATTGAAAGAAAATAACTATGTCAAATGTATCAGGGACCATGATGGAAATAAGTGCTTGCACTTTGTCATGTTTTCTCATCCCTTGGATGTCGTTATTCCAAATAAACAAATCAAATCAAATCAAATCAATGCATCTCTATTGTTGACTTTACATCTTAGGGAAAACGGTCAGGGGAAATAATAATTTTCCCTGTCCACAGTCCTTGGTCAATTTGAGTAAATCGACCATGACCATGGCTGTTAGCCATGTGTTAACTAGAAAGCCCGTCTGGCAGACAGATAGCGACGGCTCTAGCACAGTACCGATGACCTTGAGTGTGCTGATATTCTGCCTTATAGCTGCTTCATGAGAGGATCTGCGGTGGAACTCTAAGCTCACCTGACCAACACTTTGAAACTGTACAAACATGGCTTGTAAGAAGAGGCTATGCTGGCCATTTGAAACAGGGACCATACTCCCACTCCATATTCCCCTTGCACACAGATAACCTGATCTTGATCAAGATTAGTGTAAATAATTATTTAAGCAATAAGCCACTCGAGGCCATGATTTACAGTGATTTTAAAACAATTACAAGGCACTGTTAGGCATGACGCAAAGTGGAGTGCCCGGAAACCTTCATCACTGTAAATCATGGCCTCAAGGGGCTTATTGCTTTTATAAAACAATGGCACCACAGCATTGCAATAAAAAAAACAGGTTTTCAAAACTATTTTATTTTTAATCAATAGTAATCAAATTGCATTTTTCCGCCAAGCAATATAGTTCTTAAACCTTCGAACTATTGCTGGCACAGCGGTGTGTGGCTCTGGGTTAGGGCATTTTGGTGGCCCAGTGACACCATGCTACTTGCTTAAAGGCCCAGATGCTTAATTGGTGCCATTTTGTGGTGCCGCACAATGGCTTCCCACAATGAATCAAGCCAGAAAATATCCATTTAGGAGTATTTTGGTTGGGAAAATTCAATTTTCTAAGCAGAGCCAAAAAATGATTTCCCACGTGGTATGACATATGTTGTTTCATGCTGTGACGTGGCTAGCTTTGCGCGACAGCATTACTTGGTGCAAATAAGACACTGTGTAGTCAGTTTGGGAAATCCCATGAAGTTCAGAAAGTATTAGCTCAAATTGGCTGGCTGAATCTAAAGCTTCTCTGTTTGCTAAGGTTTGTCCTATTTGTAGTAATGTTTTCATTGCATTGCGATCTCATGTTAACTAGGAATGTGACTGTTTGTGTTCCAGGTATTAGTCAGATCTATATGGGTTTCCTTCATTTTAACACTTATTGCCTTATTTTCGTTTAGCGGTTTTAATATTTAAATGTTATGCGGTTTATCTGGTATTTTACAAAGACTTAGAACGTGGCTCAGCCAATCAGAACTGAGGATCATCCATTTTATAAATCACTTTTTAAAATTAGAGGCTGAACAGGATCTTGGCAAATATGAATTTTATTAACTATTTATTAATTAATTTTTCAATATTTAAAGTATAGTTCTTACATATATAATCGTATCATAAAATAGTTTACCAGTGCAAGATTTAGTTGCCATTTCCCCCGAGCTCTCGGTTCGCTTGCCCATAACTTGATGACCTTCACCTGAATATGCTTCATTGGGGTTGCAGGCTGGGCTCAGGTCAATCCATTGACTCCACGTGCATGGCTGCTCCACAGCACCATTTTAACTACTAGTGGCTGAAATTCTGCAAGAATCCTGTAGAGTATCTTTAAGGTCACAGTTAATTAAAGGATTTTGGCAACAGCCCACCTGTCCCTTTGGCTGCCATATTTATACATTGTCAATTAAAACCTGGTTAAATTCAGGCAAGGGAGCACAATTTTCCGTTAGCTTAGATTCAAACCAGACAGGCTAATTGGGCTGTCAAAACTTTCACAGTTGAAAAGATATATCATAATTATGAAAATCATTAAATTTGTCCCCTAAGTAGTTATTTGGAGGGATATCAAAAATCATTCAACGTACTGTATAATGTGTTTAACCCTTTCTGAACTATTTTTCAATGCTGGTGTGACATACACCAATAGCTAAAACCTCTACCTTAATCTGTGCCAGTGATCTTTTACCAATTTGAATAATATTAAATAGTGGAGGTCCTTGGCTGAGGGTCAATCTATCCAGAAAGTTTGAGCCAAATCGGATAATAAATGGGTGAGTTATTGCGGTTACAGACAGACAGACACACAAACCAGGGCAAAAACAATACCCCCATTCACATGCTTGTGCATGCACAGATGTAGTAGGCCTAATCATGCAGCCATGACTCACGTACATACATCAGCTCCCTACAAACGTTTCAGTTCACTTGAGTAACTTGTTTGAGTTACTTTTAAATACCTGGGTCGGTCCTCGCTACAGGGCGTAGAAGGAATTAATAGCCTTTCAACTGTCACTTACAAAGTTCCAGAATTCAAATGAATGATAGAACACTGGAAAAATTCTATCAATCAAGCAGACACTGTAATGAGAAAGAGTGAGATCTTTGAGAAGAAATCATCCCTCAGGCATGAGGCTGTGTTCCTCTCTGAGCATATCGATTCAATCTCACAGCTGCAGGAAATTAGACGTTAGAAAATGGCAACAATGGCAGACACCTTTAAAGTTCAGAGAAACAAATTGTTTTTGGCATATTCTTGCTCTCATATAGTCTTTCTCTTTGACTGTTGTCATCATTTAATCTATCTTCCTACGTACGTTAACACCAGACTATCATCTGGTTACTGTGAACAATCAGCTTATGGTGACCTTTGAATAAAGCATTTACACAGTTCAAAGAAACCATTTTCCCAAATAACGATTTATTCAATCAATTTGTTTGATAGTTGAGTAAGTGGAGAAGGCCGAGATGCTATGGAATTACACCCCACGGCCATCTTGATATCAGACAGAAAGTATCAGATTTAAAGTCTTTTAGTTTTTTTTAGTATACTTTATTGTTCATGAATGTTGAACATTTCATGACAACATAGCAAATGGCGGTGGCAAAAGCAACCCAGTGTCACATCAAAATGTATAATAGCTATGTTGGTCCACAGTGCAAAATGTATTAGTTTCACAATAACAGCTCTAAAATTGTGAGATGCCGACAATTTTTTTGGCCTATTCATTGCTATTGGCCTGCGTCCACGTCACTAGTACAAATTCCTTGCAATGTCCGATTGAGCCCATGTGCGAATAGAGCAGGTCAATGTCCAGAGAATTCACAGGGAGCGAGTGGGTGTGTTGATGACGTTTCTATCATGCAAATGGCGCAGAAGAATACAAACATCCCGAGGGTGAAGAAGAAGGGTCATTTATACAAAGACGCCAAGAACAATGTCTAACTGGAGAGACGAGATTCGGGAATTTCTGTCAGCTAGGGTCCGACAGCGAAATCATCAGCCACATTCAAGGAACGGCAAGAGACTTGGTTGTTTATGACCAAATTACGAACAGCTACGTGACTGCGTACTTTTTTGCATCGTGTCCTGCCTCTCACACGCTCTACCCAGGCGCCACCCCTCATCTAAACCAAACAGAGTAGTTCCAGTAGGTGAGAACACATCTGACACGGACAATCTCCTGTTGTGTGCTACAGGTGTGAAAGGGCTACTACTATGTCCGGATCTGATTCTCTGAACATTGTCCAGAGGTCATAGGAGAAAGCAGCTTTAAAATACTGCATTTTCCACTGAGAATAAAAGGAATGACAGATATTTGTTTTGGGTATTTTTTCGCATAAAGAAACTTGACAGTCACGTGATGTGGACGCAGGCCAATAGAAAAGAATAGGCCAAAAAAAACTTAACAATTTTAGAGCCATTATTGTGAAACTAATACATTTTGTTCCATGGACCAATATAGCTATTACACATTGTGATGCAAGATTGGGTTGGCAAAGGACAACATTTTGGAGTATGCTATATTTAGGTACAAAACCTTTGTCATGCTTCTCCAAGCATGCCCGGACACATTTTTTTGGTCTCAAAAAGAGGACATGTCCGGGAAAAAGAGGACGTCTGGTCACCCTAGCTAATGCTAAAGAATTCAAAGAATGCTACTAGCAAATGCTAAAGACATGAAGAGGTTAGTTGGTTTTTTTTGTGGTTTTTTAGGTTTTGGGGGAGGGTGCTTGGGAAGGAGGTTGGGGAGAGGTGGGGTTGAGGTGTAGCCTGAAGAGGTGGGTTTCTGCTGTCCTGACTGGTGGGCAGGTCGTTCCCCTATTGGGGAGCCAGGAGGGAGAAGAGCCTCAACCGGTTGGAGCGGTGGGCAGGTTTCCGCAGGGAGGGAACCAACCACTAGGCGGCCAGAGGACCCAGAGGCTGGGCTGTAAGGATGGATCAAGGAGGTTCTATAATAACTGGAGGATGAACGGGAAAATGGCCGCCCATTCATTTGAACAAAAGCTGCTCACCCAGCGCATGAAGCAAACTTTTTTTTTTACTTCCTGGTTTTACTTCCCGGCATACGGCCCAACGGTCATGCACAGTAATGTCTGCTTATGTTTCCCGCGCGCCCACGAGCGAACCTCATTGGCCTGTACCCCGAGGTGACGTCACACACAAAAAACAAGGTTTTATAAGGCTCTGAGTGATTTTTAAAGAAGTTGGCCTTCATGGTTAAAAAATACATAATTCAAAGAGTGATTTAAGGTATTATGTGGTGTTGTAGGTATCTTCTGAACAGTTTTAGAGGACTGTCTTTTACAATGGCCGTCTATGGGGAAAAAAGCCTTTTGGGCCGCATGTAAATTTTAGGCTGCAGTACCACCGTTGGCCACCATGTCAAATTTGCTTCAAGGCTGAGACATGACGCCTGGGGGCTGGGATGGACCATGACCTTGAAGTATGGGGGAGTGGACCCTTCACTAGCCTTGTAGGAGAGAACCAGAGGTTTGAATTGGATGTGGGCAACAAGTGGGAGCCAGTGGAGGGAGAAGTGGAGAGGCACGACATGGGGGAAATGCTTATATTCTGTTCTTATGAGTAAATCAGTTATTATCAACTTACTCTGATTAGGAGAAAAAGACTAAGGCTTTTTATGTGACATCTGCTATAGTCAGAGTTTTCCCTAATCAAGCCTTGGACCATTAGTGTGCATGTAAATGCATCATTATACTATATTCTTTCTATGTATTTTTCTCGTTCTGTTCCATTTCTCCTGCTTCCTCTCTTTCATGCCAGACAGAAATTGAGTTTGTTTTTTGTATGAAATTTGCTATTCTTGGCTTGTAGCTTTGTGTTAAGTTCCTACAATGTGATGTGATCTAAATTTCCAGTAGTCACACAAGATAATCACGGGGCGTCTTTAAGCATCTCAATTGCTCTTTTCACACACACTCTCTCTCTCTCTCTCTCTCTCTCTCTCTCTCTCTCAAGCACATACACAGGCATGGAGTGAGGGAAGTGTTCTGTTCAGCTGCCTTCCTAAAGTAAATTACATAGCCAATTGAGAATGTGGCCAGCTTCACAGATTTATGTGAGGTGTTTTCCACCTAAATAAGATTGCTGTTCCAACTAAGGCCTTAACTACACCCAGAAAGACAACCGCATGCACTTGTTAGATTAATACACACAAAGGTACATGCTTGGACAAAACTGAAAAATAAAAAGAGTAGACACACACACACACACACACACATCTGGTCCTCTACTTCTCTCATTCATATTTGCTGAGTGTTTTCCTGCGAGGTCCCTGGTGGTACTGCCCCTGAACAGCTCAGATGAGGTGAGGTAAGATTTGGACCTACAGTATTATGCCATCTGGATACACATATACACATGCTGCCTCACACGTGTGCATGCACGCACATACACACACATACAGATACGCCCTCACAAACGCACGCTCACCAACACACATGTATATGCACACACACACACATATACAGTATATATATATATCTATATATATATATATATATATATATATACACACACACACACACACACACACACACACACACGCACATAGATATACTCTTGTCATAACCCGCATTGACACACACCTGGACCTAGTTACTGGACTCAGAGGGGGAGTTAAAGTATGTGGTGTGTATGTGTGTGTGCGCATGTATGTGTGTGTGTGTGTATGTATGAGTGAGGGTATACTGTGGCTGTACTTAGGGTGAGTCTGTGCTGGAGGCTATAGTGAGGTTGATTTAAATTCTTTTTTCTTCCGTCCCTGAGGCAGCAGACTCCCTCCACCTTGTCTAAATAATCAAGGTAGGGCTTTGCTACTACCTTCACCTACGTCTCTCATGTGTCTGGAGCACAGGCTCTTAAACTTGTTCAGTCCAGGAACCACAAACTGAATACATTTAGTGTCAAGGCCTCAGACACACGTTTTGGACCAATCAATAGTTTGAGATAAACGCACATCTGGTGCTACATACTATAAATTAGCTTAAAATGCTTGGTACCTGTATATGTTTTGTTTTTTTCATGAATATATCAGCATGCAATTAGTTAACACAATCATCATGTAATTTATATTGAAGCCTTTATGATTGACTTTGGATGTATATTAAAGCATTGTAGTTGATTTATATTGGTTTTTAGTATGTTTATTTGTCTTTTTCAACTCCTTGTTGGTTTGTACCTTCTTGGTCAGGTCTCCCTTTGAAAATGTTTTTTTTTTATGATAATAAAACAATAAAGTTGTTTTTGTTTCTTTGTGTTTTCAACCATGTGGTGATTTTGAGGTTCATCATCCCAACATCTCAATAACTGTGTAACATCAAACAAAGCTGGTATCTTGGGTAAAGAAATCAGCCGATGTTAAGCAGCTCAGGGTCTTTACAATGCGGTGCAGGTGGTCGTTATCACAGCTGATTCGACAATGATATATTATGAGAAAATCCCACAGATTGACTTAAAAACAGTGTATGTGCACACTCTGCTCTGCTCTAGTCTGTATATGTGTGCAGTCTGCACTTGTCTGGTATCCTAAACACACACTCCTGCATGGTCTACTACTGAACACACACAAAGACAAATACACAAAAGCCATGTCTATTTGGAAGTAATTAACCAATAATCTTGGTCACTACTAATACTGTTTCTTGCATTGGAAAACAAGGTGAAAGCCCAATGTCACTGTCAGATCCAATGGGATACTAGATCAACAATACTGCTTTTTGTACAAATGCATATAATTATATGCAAAATTATATGCATTTGGACAAATTTTATGGTGTCTTTAAATCTGCTCATAGTTACACAGGTCACTTGGCATAACAGAAGCCTCGATTATTTATGGTGGCCCCTAATAAGCCCAACGGCTTAGAATAGAATAGAATAGAACCATGGTTATGCGTTATGCTTTAGATAGTAGGATTAGGCCTACATTTGAACAACAAAATGAATGAGATTCAGATATAGTATATAGATACAACTAGATCAACTAGTTGCATTTGCGGCTTCTGCTTTGAAAATAAGTAGGCCATATTTTATGTCCATAAAGCCTAACTGAATTTAAATGAAATAAATAACCTCACGAAACTAAAGCAAAATTGGTCGACCCCATACAGAGAATAATGTAAACAGTTGAAATGAAACTGAATCACAAACTACTCAAGGTTATCCTGCCTCCAGCATGCATTATGTACGAGCTGTTTTCAACCCTGTGCAGCTCAGAGAGATGAGGCGTCGATGTTTCAATCAATATTACAAGGTAACAAAAACATGCATCTATTTTGCTGTCAAAAAATACACCGAGAGTTGTAAACGCATGCAACAGGCTGTCAACACCGAGTCCCACAAAACAGTGAAGCTGCAATCTACTGTCAAACTTTTCAAAGTGGTTGCAACGGAAAAAAAAATAGTCTATCTTTAGTTTACTCACTGTAATGTCTTCCCTGTCGGTGATACAACAAACGCGCTCAGCTACTCGCTGGATTCCGTTACGGGATGCGAGTATTTGCCGTAGAAAAGCTCACAATTAAACTCCCCCTCCCCTCTCCCTCTCATACTCTCTCTCTCTCTCTCTCTCTCTCTCTCTCTCTCTCTCTCTCTCTCTCTCGCACACACACACACACACACCTCACACCCACATGAAGAAAACCCTCCAGTTCCTCCAGAAATCGCTCCGCTCCAACCGTTGCTCCAGCTACCGGCGCTTTGTGGTGGTGCAGTGGCACAAGCCCGTAAAGTGTCTCTGGATACCGAGTACCGATTTCAGAATACAGCCTTTTGGAGACCCTGTATTAATATGGGGCCTCCCCCCAAAGGACTGTCACTTATTTAAAACAACACAAAATTAGCTGCATATTTACAACGCACCACAAATGACACATCAATGATAACAAATAAATAATTTATTAACCCGTATGATGCAATATTCCGTTTTAAAGATACGATTAACAGTCTCTTAAAGTCCCACCCCAGAGCAGTGATGTGGATTATTTGAACTGGAGGGTATCTTTAACTTTTTTTTTTTAGCCATGGCCTCACTTACTCAGTCAATTAAACTCTCACCCATCAATTGTTCTCTCCCTCTCTTAATTAATTAATTAATCTTGTTCATACTCCCCTATTTACAGCACCCAGTTTGTCTCTCTCTCTCTCTCCCCCTCTCACTTGCCTGTGACATTTTCCCAGGGCAGGGAAACTCTCTGTTAACACCTGCCTTCCTTGGACTCTACAGGACTATAGTGACTGGCAAACAAGCATGACATGGACGCATGAACCACAATGTGGGTTCTCCAAGCAATAATACAGGAAGTGTGGTATGGTAAGATTGTATTACACTGGTAGAAAATATAGCAAACATAAACAAACACAGGATACATGTCTTGGGGGTGTATAAGTACATTTATTTAATATACAAGTCAGGCCAATTCTAAGCTCATGGTTTTAGAAGTGGACAACTAAGCATTTTTCTCACTCCTGTACTTTCTTTTGAGATTTATATGTAAAATAATCACCTTAAATATACGGTTCTGCGGCCATTTGTTCTGGCAGTTGAAAAGGAAAAAAAAAAAAAAAAACAGACAGAAGCTTGGAGCTTGACACCGTAGGAGATACATGTCCTCCCTCAACCGTTGTGTAAAGAAACAATTTCCATATCAACACATGCTATGCAAAGGGAGGGTTTGTGGACAGTGGAGTTTGACATGAGAGAGAAACAAAAGAGAAACTGGAACCTTCCCGACTCAACTATCCACCAGTCTAAACTGATTACCCCAGTCAGTTACAATACATATCAGATAGGACATTTATCTTCTTTACATAAACATATAAGAAAATATACACAGTTTACAACATAAAGTTTAGTCTCTGTCAGTGACACCTTATTATTGTCTTGTAAGCTAGACTGGTCAACTCATTTTTACCTATTAATGCCACCCAATACTATGCCCTTGTTCTTGTTGTCTTTCTTTCTTTCTATCTCACTCTCTCTCTCTTCCTATATCTATCTTCCTCTGTCTCCCCCTTCAGTGTTTCACTGAATGCTTCCCGATAACCCAAGGGATGATTTAAACATACTTGTAACTATAGAAACGACTCTAATTTAACAGGATACTAAATCCTCTTTGTACATTGGCTTACAATAAAAAAATAACACAATCCCACACTAACATGCTTTTGTGAAACTCATTCAAGATCTGTATCACACAGATTAGGAAAAGAAGACAGAGCTGGTTCTGTAAATCCAGACTACAAGGCCATAGAAGGTTCTGGAAGACACTCAAGTGTTCTAAAAGCATGTACACAAGTGTTTCTTAAACTATAGGTCGCATGGCTTTTGTTGGTGGACCTCGCATGACAAGAGTAAATGTGTTTTCTCTTAATGAGCTTGGGTCCCAGGACAAGGCTACATTTACTCTTTGGGTTCCAGCAGTGTTTCACATACTGTTGCCTACAGAAGCTGACACCCTGCACGGAGGAATTTAAATTGTACTGGTTCGTATATATTTGGTGTTATATGGTCTAAATGCCGTTTGAGAAGCCTTTCCAACCATGAAAAAACGATGTGAGGAAAAACACTGGGTCCCAGCCTGGAAACACTTTGAGAAGATTCAAAGAGGTTCATATCTTCAATGTGTGAGCGTGTTTCTTGCAGAGTGGTTTGTCTTTCTTGGAGAAAAAGGTTTG
>OMKK01056244.1:0-10823 GCA_900302305.1 Polymixia japonica | reverse complement strand
CCCCTTATCTAAGCCCTATTATCTTGGCTACAGCTTATTATATGGCTGCCAGAGCCTTCACACAATACACTGAAGCAACAGTCCATATTTGACTTGACACGCGCACACAAACACACATTCAGCTGCACTCATGCAAACACACACGCACACTGGCTAATATTTAACAGACAGCGACTGAGACAAAGTCACTTTCCTAGATATCATCTCCGAGGGGAGTGTTTCATTGACATCTGAATGATAATATAACGATAATAACAACTCAATTTGTTTAGGATGTGCTATGAATAAAAGGCAACGTACTTTACAAACAATCAGCTGTGATAAATGGAACACCACAGGGACAGGATGAGAGGGGCAGAGGGTCTCCCTGGGAGACGGCAGGAGACATCTCTATATCGTATTTCAGACCAGAGGGAGTAGAGCGCTGTGCAATTATTGTCAGCATCAGTTGGCCCATAAAAACTAGTCCCCTCTGAGCCGGTGTTGGTAGCTAGTGTCGCTAGCAGAAGAGCATGTCGACAACTGTTGACGCTAATTGCTTTCACACCGAGAGCGGTTTATTAAGAAAACATGCACTGAGACTCCGCACAATGTCACGACGCTGTGAGTCATGCCTTTGGAAAAAAAAAAAAAAAAGACACAGTCTTCCTCCAAATCACGGCCGCGTGTAGCGGGGGCCGATCTGTGATTTGTACAACATTTTAATGACTTGAGATGTGTGCCAGTGATAACCGGTTGCGCTACTGTCAGCGTGTACAACCGCAATTCACTGTGTGCGGATGATATAATACTAGGGGCTTGCTACTGTGCGTGAAACTGCAAGCATCCACCCTGCATTGACAGTTGTGGTTTTTTTTTGACTAAGTAGCATGTCAAAGTGCTGCCACTGTATTCTTAAGCACTAGCCTTGGGTTGTTGGGAGCGTAGATAAAATGATTTGCTGTTACTTCTTCAAATACTTAACTCGGCAAAACCAGCCAACAGACCTTCGTGCCGAACAAGGCCAGAAAAAAATGACCCCTACGACAAATGTTGAAAAGGGATTCACTTCAGAGATGTTGATGTGAGGGTGAGCAGGCTTTTCAGAGTTTCTGGGCTCTCTGTCAGCAAAGGGCACGGCGGAAAACAGCATCGCTTAATGAGCTACTTAGAGTTCCCTCTCTACTTAGCTTTCATTATTTTTATTGCAAATCCTTCACAGTCCTTGTCGCTAGTCATTCATTCAAAGCCAGTTTCCATAGCCATAACGTGGCGTTAGGTATCAACCACGACGATGGTGCTGGAAAAATACTTCAGCTGGATGATTTTTTTTTTTTTTTTTTCGCAAATTGCTTAAATGAAATGTCTTTTGTTAACGTAATTTAATAACACTCATAAATCAAGCCTTCTCAGGGCATAATAGTAGCCAGAGAGTGGATATAAAAGACTAGAAAGGAGGGCTACAAAACAACAGCAGGAGCATCAACAGGCTACTTTTTACCAATAAAGCTCCTAATCCATCTCAGGAGAGAGCATCTTAATCACTGCAGAATGACATCCTGTCACTCACCACAATACACACGTTGAGACAGGAAGCCCAAAGACAGCTCAGAAAGAGAACCAGGAAATGGATATATATTGGCTTACGACTAGCTAACCAAATGCTTTTCTGTATGTGTAACTATGCCACTGTGCCTGCACATTTCATTAATTCACCATGCATTCATCCTAACTTAAAATTAAGAAACGCAAACTCTGACGTATTGACGCGTATGGTAGACTTGTATGGTTAGAGAGTATTAAGGACCTTATGCCCTACCTTATTAAATTTCCATAAAAAAAGAGTCCGAGAGAAAATGTGTGGCTTGTAATGTGGGCGATCTACAAAGTAAAGCTAAACCTACTGTTATTCATTTCAAGTCGCTCTGGTTGAGAGCGTCAGCTGAATGCCTGAAACGTATTATATAATTATAAATGTATTGTTGCTCAAAAACTGCGATAATATTACATAGGAGGCCATCTGGTGATTTCTAGCCCATGACATATACGCTGACACACTTCCACCCAGACGGTAACAGACCCTTCCTTGGACAGATATATTTAGGTCATTGGTCGATAGCTTGGACAGGTGCACTG
Source organism: Polymixia japonica (assembly GCA_900302305.1). Taxonomy (NCBI): domain Eukaryota; kingdom Metazoa; phylum Chordata; class Actinopteri; order Polymixiiformes; family Polymixiidae; genus Polymixia; species Polymixia japonica. The sequence goes on along the minus strand of OMKK01056244.1, from coordinate 8,708 downwards.
TGGGGGTTCAGTCCTGTAAGTGCGTGCTAGTGTGCGTATGTGTGTGTGCACGTGCACATGTGCGTGTGAGCAAGTGTACGTTACGTGTGTGTGTTTGGGACAGAGAGCACGCGCGTCTGTGTGTGTGTGTGTGTGCGAGAGCTTGTGCGTGTGCTCGTGAATGTAACAGCCATACTGTCGGTCAGTGTGTGACAGTAAGAGAGAGGCCTGGGGACGTCCCATTGGCATTAAGAAGCCTCTCTCCCTGGGATGCGTCAGCCAATGAGCGGCGGGGCCTCTGGGGGGCTGCCATGTTAATTAAACCTGGAGTTGTTTGTCAGTACCGGCATATGATGCACAGCGCTATCACCGCGAGGGAGGAGAAAACACGAAGCGAGATTGCAGCAAACCCCTTTCAACAAACACACTGCCTCGTTGTTGAGCCGAGGCATCTTCATGCTGTTGTGCCTCTGCGACGCAAGCTTTGAACGTGTCATTTTGTACTTCCGTAAATTCTGTAGCATGTCATGTCTCTGCGTCAACGCTACTTAAAACAAATCCCCGTTCATTTGCTGTATTTGTGGGAAATAAAGCGGTTCTGATTCTGAATGTTTTTCATTTGACAGAACCGCACTTGTAACTAGTGTTAGCTGAACTAACAGCCTCTAACAGGAAAGACATGGTGCTATCTGAGTGCTAACAATTAGCGCTCTGAATATCAGGACACCAAGAAACATTTTATTGGAGGGGGGCTAAGTGTGTTTCTGCTATCTTTACAAGAACTTAGAAACTTAGAAACCTTGCTGGTGCAGGTTCTGTTTGAGGCCTTGTGCCATATGGTCATGATCTGAATAGTGCATTTCTGGCACCATACAGGGGTGATGGTAGCTTGAAACTGGACTGTTGTTAGTTCAAGTGCTTCTTAGTCCAGCTGGGGAAATCTGGGTGGGGAAACTGAAGGAATAATACCTCCCAGCAACTACTGTTAAGATGCCCATGAGCAAAGCACACAATCCTCAATCAGCAGTCTGCAGTAGATCTCAATGTGTGCAGCTATATGTGAAGCAAGGCAATGCTGAAAAAGAGCATGCATGCTTGGCAACTCTTCCCCGGATAAGTTACAGACAAAAAAAGATAGATCGACTGTAGATCTCATCATAAGATCTATTTATGAAACTTTGAAAAAAATTCCACTTTATGGCCCTTCTGGCTCTGTGCCCTTAACATTTGTGTAATATCACTGCGTCATCTAAACCAAAATCCCTATCAGAGTAAATTTAGAAAGTTGTTGCGGAATGAAAAAAACCTAAATAAATCTGTAAATTTGCGTCAAAGCAGATGAACAGAAGGACTATGGATTAACGAGAGGGGATTTTCCACTCCAATGTCACTCACAGAGCGAGGGGAGCAAATCGATCTTACTATTGTGACAGATGGATAATGTGACTTTATTATCAGCTCACTCACTTGATACCCACGGCGAGACTCCTGGAGGGGTTAAGCCGCATCATGAAGCGCTTTTATATCACTGTTGTCAGGTAAAGAAAACTATTAAAAAACAAACAAAAAAACAACAACCAAGTTGCAGTTTTTCAGGATTTAAGAAAACTTGGTGTCATTTTTAACTTGATGGCCGGCAATGAGTTTCGAAGGGGTCTTATAGGCCTAAGAGACATACAATTTTCTCAACTCATACAGGAACCATGTAATCATTTAGTAAAAAAACACAGAGGTTTTCATCTGACCACGGTGATGAGATTACCAACAATAACAGATTGAGTGTTCTAACATTCTAACATTCCTTGAACCATAACTGACTGAATCATCCGTAACATGTTCTAATCACAATAAGGTGCCTGTGAACCAGGCAAGAGCGCTTTGTTTGTGCGGTCGATTTGCACAGGTAGGTAAGCAGCTTTCCTAGAGGAACGAGGGGATTCAAAGCAAATAAACACGCCGTAATCAAATGCGCCCGCAGCAGCAAATTGCTTTCAGCTGTAATGAAATAGGTTACGGGAGCAGGCAAGACCGCATACAGCCTAAGCCTTCATCCAGGGAGCTTGATCCCATCAATGCAAAGCTGGAATATCAACAGCACCAACCAAGGGTGTTGAGAGTCATAGTTCTCCGAGAGATCACCGTAACCTCGCCAGGAGCGAAACAGAAGTTTCACACGGGGACGCTCTCAAAGTGAGACAGTCTTACCAGGACGAAACTAGTTTAAAGGTAACTGTAAGGTCCCTGGTTCAAATCCCTGGACACCCTGGGCAGGAAAGTAATTAACTTAGACTCTATCTGCCAAAAACTTTTTTTTCTTTAAATGCCCCTTAGCAAAGCACTCTACCTCCAACTGCTTCAGTGAGGGCTGCATTACATTTCTTCTGTATATACAGTATATGTCAAATTTATTCATAAAATGCTTTCAATAAAACATGTTTGTCACGAAGGGCTTTACAGAGCAACAAGTGCCTAAATACAGATAAAAAAACCAAAGAGAGAAAACAGCAGTATGTTGACCAGGCAGATTCGGTGGACCCTGGCTGGGGGAACAGGAGATTGATGTCAGTGGAGTGTGAAAGAGCCTAGTGGCAGTGGAGTGTTAATGAGACAGTTGCCTGGCTGTATGGCCTGACATAAACACAGCCATGTTGGCCATCAGTCATTTACAGGAGGTCAAGAGGGCCACACACTCTCTCCACTAACAGCACTGCGGGCTTAGAAGAGCGTGATGCAATAGGTCAGTGTTTTTCCACGGCTCAATGGGGGCTCAATGGGGTCCTCTGGATAATTGATGAGCAATTAGCACAGGTGTCGTAGGTGATGAGCATCCCTCAAGCACACACACCATTAGGTGGAAGCAGGAGAAACCAGAAAGGCCCTCAGAGAGAGAGAGAGATGCTGGGTCCAAACAGGCGGTCAGCAACACATCCCACTGAATACTGTAAAGCACTTCATATGCATCAATGGATAAAACTTTCATCTTCATCTGCGCCAGTGATCTTTGACTGATTTGAATAATATTCAATTGTCAACTTATCCATCAAGCGTGAGCCACATCGGATTGGATGGGATAAGAAATGAGCGAGTTATTGCGGTTAGGGACAGACGGATACACAGACCAAGATGAAAACAATACCCCCTTTCACACGCTTGTGCACGCGCAGGTATAATAGTCGATACAGATAGTAATGTTCCAAATATTTATACCTTTCAAGTGCCGGAGTTCGCGCGATGCTTTTTGAAAATCCCGAATAAAAGCCGTCTCACTGATTTGAACAAACAGCAAAATGGCCAGATTGATGCACTTTACTAAAATGACTTCTTTATTACTTAAGATAATGTGACAGGAGTGAAATGATACAGTGTCACAACAGCACGTCTCTTCAACATTGTCAGTGTAACAAACGTAAACATGGTATGCTCATTATTGTCACTGCATGCAGGGGGAATCAAGGGGCAAAAAAGCATAACTGCACGCAGCCCTTCACTTAATTGTAGCAGATCCACCAGCATCATTTAATAACCGCAGTCCATTTGCATGCAAATCAGACCAATTACCAGCAAGTACCTGGCATGTGAGTATCATTTCACATAGAGCCATATCATGCCTCATTTGTTAGGCCTTGAAACATAAGCTTCCAGATGCAGTACAGCGTATCCTCTGGATTCATTCAGCGGTGGGCGCAGCACCTCAGCAAGAAAACTACCGCTGCCATCAGAGAATGTGTGAAATTATTATTATTATTATTGTTATTACCACAAAGTATGCAATGGATACCTTTTTAGAAATGTACCCAGCGCTACTAGGACCGAACCAAGACTAATATTACCCCTAAAGCACCGGAGAACCAAACCACTGTAGAATATTCCTAGATGTCGGAAGGGCACAGCGCTCAGCGGACAGCAGCAGAGGCAACACTGTAGTGGTGGTTGATGTCAGTGAGGAACATTTTGCTGCCATGACATCCTCCAAGTCTTTTGTAGTCAGCAGCTGTCATCAACAGCGGCAGCGCCGAGGGCAGGCGTACTCACACATGTATGACTAGAGTGCATTACACTCCACGCAAACACACACCGGACCAGATGCACGCACACACACGCGCATACAAATCTTATTCTCGTTTGAGAACGCACACATATACACAGGCATACTTATGCAGTCACTCGCCCACACACATACACAGTTCCCCCCTCTTTTCAACCCTATCTGCTTTCACACCCACTCTAAGTACCGTGAAGGGCCGAGCTAAATGGAATAGCAATATAATTACTGATGACCCGGACAGGTTAAACTTGTTAACAGATGGGAGGTGGCAAATTGATGACCAGCTCCAAGTGAGTGAATCCTCCTTTCACCTTTTGTATCCATGAGCCAGTGGACAAGGTATTTAATGCTAATACTGCTTAGTGTATTCTAGCGTTCTAAGATATTGATTACAAACTATGTATGAGGCAAGCATCAGTCATGGCTGATTAGTACCATAGCCTACATGGGAGGATAAAGCCCAGCGAAATAAAGTGCCCACTGGTTCGATCCATGGAGTTGTAAATTGTGTCACTGTGTTAAAATGAATTGACCTCAGAGGTCATGTGTTATGGCATTAGCGATAGTTGTCAAAGCTATTAATTTATATGATCACTACAGCTATTAGAGCAAACATCCATATAAGTCCAGCTATATGGCACTTTTGTTGGAAAGTAGGACTTACTGCCCTGTCAAAAATAAAACCACTGTCTTGTCAGTAGCTCTGGTGTCCCAGAGGGTTTAATGTTTTGTCATTTAGAGGATCATGAGATAAAAGAAATAATAGGATGTCACAGAAGAACATACTTTTTTGCCAAATATAACCTTTTCCAGGTGGAATCACCATCAAACACAGGCCTACCAGACATGTGAACATATAAATAGTTATCATCACCTATTCGAGATGACTGGTGCAATAGACATTTCCAAAAGAGCAAGATGTCAAGAGTGCACTGACAACTTACAGCAACATACGGAACGCAAACATGAAATCCTCAAAGCCACAGCAACACTGAACACCCAGCAAACAACACCGCACCTGTTTATTTCCCCTCACAGATCCACACAACGTGCAAACATCTCATTAACCCAGACCCGAACTTGTATATTATGCGAACAGAGTCGTGCACGGCATATGTAATGAGTCCTTACCTCCAGACAGTCCAGGCTTATGAAGCTGGCGATAGCAAATCCATCAATGATATCCTCTTCTTGAGAACTGGATTCTCGTCTCTTCCGACGAGGGGGTCTAGAGGCTCTGGCAGCGGCTGTGGAGTGTGGAGGCTTTTTACCATTCAGGGAGGCGGCATCCCTCCCAGGACTTTGCTCTCTGTCGGAACAAGACGAATTCTGGATCGGACTGCGGGCATCTTTTCCGCCAGCCTCCCGTCTCCGTACTCTCTCGCGTTTGGAACGGGATCTCCGACTCTGCTTCAGTTTCACATCCATTTTTTTTAGAAACGTTGCAATGTCAAAAAAAAATCACTCTATAAAGCTTCACCTTAACGTAGCAGCTCTCTGTGCGGTCAACCAAAATAACACACCGGCCGGGGTAGCCTACGCTATAACGAGAAGATAGGGTGTGTGTGTATGTGTGTGTGTATATAACACACAGATATAGGCTAATAACATTCGCGGAATGACCTTGACTATAAAACCTCCCGAATCTCCTACATTAAAGCAAAAAATGTTCAAGTATCCCACGCAAAGGCGAGGAAAAAGCGAGGCGAAAAAAATAACACGCGTATTTTGTCACGAATCTACACTAATGTCGACGCGTTCTTTGTCTTAAGCGGGACGCAAAACGGCGAAACAGTTACAATTCGCGCATTCCACTCGCTTTGCAACTTTTGTTGCGTCGGAATAAAAACACAAACGTTCGGAGCTCAGCTGCATACCGCAGAGGAACCATGTCGCTGCCCGTCGTTTTCCACCCAATCCATGAACCCGCTGTCAAAATAAGGAGCTTGAATTATATCCGTCAAAAAAAAACAAACCCCGTGAACAGTAAGTACTTATCGATGATGATTGTTAAATAAGTAAATAAAAGCTATAGGCGTGTACAAGTTTCAACGTTAAGACGATATTCCTTCTATGACAAGTTGCACCGTGAACGCTGCGCGTGAGGGGCAGGGATCCCAAGTCTCGAGCTACTTAATGCGCAATTTTTTTTTCTCCTTAAAATGATCCGATCCGTCCGAATAAAGACACGCATCCGCTATGTGATCAAACTCCACACGGCGTGGAAGCGCTGGTTTCCACGTTAGGTGATGTAAGTTTGGTATAAATCCGCTCCTCCTCGGCTGCTCAGTTGCTCGTGGCTCATCGTGTTTTTCTATTCGCATAATAAAGGCTTTGATATAAGTGTCCTTAAAGCGACAGGAGAGATTAAAATCTGCTCTCCCCTCTTATCCCTTCATCCGAAATTAAGATAATCGTAAAGCTTCGCAGAACCCACGTATCTGACGTATTTCCGCCGCCCCTAGTCTACAATTCACCATAGGAAGGAAGCTAGTGTAAAAATACTTCTTTTTTTTCTCATAGTGTTTGCGTTTAGATACACTTTGTCACACGGCGCTATTCAGCGGTGATGCCTCATCATGCGTTTCATGACGTTCCGCTGTCAGCATTAGAAACGCTGGATACATAGTAACCTGTCAGAGTTTGGATACATAGTAACCTGTCAGAGTGTGACTGATACCTCATTCTGACCACGTTAACGTCAGGCCGTCATCACCTCATGCTCTCTGCTCGGGTGGTGTAAACATCATGCACTGTTTGTTGGGGGGGTGAAAATTTACACAAGTGTAATCTCATTTTCAGATGTCACATTTGTGACATAGCGTACACTTTTTCTTTTGGACTATTTTATTCAAAGTACCTTGCAGTTCCATGAATGCCTACATTTTAAGCGTGGATTTCTGCAGTGGAAATCAGAACCCTAAACCTGGCAGTGGTAGTGTCATAATTTATACAGGTGTTGTATAAAAGATGACCTGCCCTCTGTCCCCATTTAAACCATAGACAATAATATAGACGGTGTAGGCTATAGTTTCCTGGAAATGTTTACTATTAAGTAAAACATGAAATGACAAGCGAGGGAACCATGCCTCCATTGTAAATGTAGTATTTGCATAATGCTTTGCTTAACTGGAACTTATCTCCCAGTCTAAGTTCTAGTAGACAAGAACTGTAACCAAGCCGACGGACAGATGTAGCCGTTATGTTATGTTTCAGTCCTACTGGCAATCTTAAGATGATATTTCTTGTTTTGTTGTGTGGTCCTGTTATGATGGACAGTCTGTGACACTTTCAAAGAGTAGAGCGTGGTACTTTCCACAGGGGTACCCATGCTAGAAATGTCTGCACTTGTACTGCTGGAAGGCACTTTCGACAACAGCATGTACCAGAATTGGATGCAATGGGTGACGGGAAAGACAAAAGATAACTTACAGTAAAGTTAAAGAGGTAGATTCATACTCAGTATGATGCAATTACTGTACATAGTATGCACGTTTCGCCCACTAGGACACCAGAACAGCTATTCCTATTGGCAGCCTAATGAGGGAGGGATGAACTATGAACCTCAGTAGCAACTTAGAACATAGTTTAACTCAAAATAGAATTTGACTTCGGGAAACACTTTTGTTTACTTTTATTTTTGGGCATTCCTGTATAGAAATACAATACACACATGTAAACCACTAATATTGACTTCCCTTTCAATCCATAGTGATATTGCTTCCTTGCTTTTAATTAAACAAAATGCTAACACGTTATGAACAACAGCATTGAAACCTTGCTAATATAATTTTCACTGTATCCATGGTTGCAACAGTTTCTCCCATTTGCAATTTTCAATAACCAGACTTGGGGGACAAAAACCATTGACACTGGTTGTGTCTTTGGGATCCTGGAGTAGCTAAGACCACAGACTGACTTCGTCATCTCTATTAAAGTATACAAGCAATAAAACAAAACTGATAAATATTCAGTCAAGGTGAAATATCAACCCTGTCACATGATTTGAGTGTTATGGGCAGTAAAACCAAAGCTGAATGACTCAGACCAAAATATGTCGTAAGTTATCATTTTAGGTGTGTGCCTTTTCTTTCAGGGTTGGATTCCTCTGCGCAATTGCAAAGGAACACATCAAGATGCAAAAAGGAAGTACTTTTATGCAAATACAGTATTCTGCAGATGCACTGAAGAATGTCTCCGGGTATCTAGTCAATATGAATGAATGTCATGAAGTTTGCATGAAACATTGCTATGTCGTGGTGGGTTGCACGCTCTAATCTATACCAAGTTATCATAGTGTTGTAATAATAATAATAATAATAATAAACTTTATTTATATAGCGCCTTTCATACAAGGATTGTAGCTCAAAGCGCTTCACAACAGTAAAGTTTACATACAACATGATAGTAAAAGCAGAAACAAAAAAGAAATGTTACACAGCATCAATAAAAAACAATAAAATCAAACGTATTAGAATCTAATATTCTAAAAGGCTCCTTGAGATAATGTGATCAAGTTACAAAGTAATAAAATCAGCGTATTAGAAACTAACATTCTAACAGGCTCCTTGAAATAATGTGATCAAGTTATAAAATATAAGCAGAGGAATTACATGCTGTTATTGAATCCCGGCCTGCGCATCCAGTTCCATTCAGAATAAGCGATACAAAACGTGACTTCATA
>OMKK01056241.1:0-13429 GCA_900302305.1 Polymixia japonica | reverse complement strand
CAGAGGCCAAACTCAAGTACTACAACCCTAATGTCAGGGAATGTATAGATTCCCCAGGGATTCTATACATTCTCCATTTTTCCACATTCCATATTACTGTTCATATTTCCTGATGTTTTGTAATAGCCTACTTTATGTACAAACACAAAACTATGTGAGCTCAATGTACATTCAAGTGAAAGCTGTCAATCAAGTCGACAGCTTGGAGAAAATGGCTACCTAAATCTTGTGCTGGTAAACTAGACATTCCGTTGCAGAATAAGGAAAAACTGGGATTCAGTTAATGTATTATATGTAATTACTATACTTTGACCATCCAGGACCAAAACGAGAGATTTAAAAAAATACTGACATATTCACCAAGATCCCGTTCAGGCTCTTTAACGGCCCTCAGCCAATACTGTAGCATGGGGCAGGGATATCCTCCAATGACGGTCTTTCGAAAATCCTGGATCTACGCTCTCTGGACATTTGAGCTGGGATAAAAGTACATATCGCGATAACATAACGTATAGCGTAGTATGAGTCTTTGTGATGTAAATGCAATATTTTTTTTTAGATCTGAAGTGTGGTGATCTTTCAACCCCATCTGTTTGCACTTCAGACAATTCATGTACGTCGTAGCTTCAAATATAATATGCGGTCAGGGCATAGTTTGATTTCAGAAATCAATAAAAGGGAAAAGAAATATTGTGTGTATTCAGGTATTACCTTGACTTACATATCACACCTAGAACACTTACCGTATTCACTAGTATGTGTTGTGTTTATTTAGCTGGTAACTGTTTTAGGGACCGTAAGAGGATAATTATAGGAACCATCACGTTTATTAAACTCCGCTAAATGTTGTACCAAACTACCGGCAGTACTGAATATGGACTTCCCAAGCACAGGAGGGCGACTGGTAGTAGTTTCGCCCTCTCTTACATTTTCGGTCTTGTGCTTTTTTGTAGTTTCAGCCGGCCAGCAAGTGAGGAAAAAAAACATATGACAATTTATAAAATAAAAGGAAGGAGCGTGGAAAAATAGTGTTATTTTCAGACCGACTGTTCTTCAAGCGCAGGTATTGAAGTAGGTAGTTGTTTTTATCAACTTAATTAACCGGTCGAATTTGACCGTGTGTTTTCAATGGTCTTAGTTTTAGTCAGTTTTGTTTCCTGCATGAATAGTAAATGAGTGAACCACGTGGTTTGATGCTGCAGATTCTTTTGTTCCAAATCAATCAAAACGAGGAAGACGGACAAGCGCGAGCTCTGCTGAATCAGGAAATTATTGGTAGATTTTCAAAGATTTATTCGTTCGTTTTGTTATTAAAATAAATATTATTCGAAGCCACGAAGCCCACACTTGCTGTAATGTAAAATTGGGATGACTAGTTGAGAAAGGATAAAAAAAAAAGTTTTATAATGTAGAATTTCATCCAATGTTAATGTCTTTGTTTCGAGTGTCAGTTATCGTCCACTAGCAAGGTAACGAGTTAATCCCAGTAGGAAGATATTCTGTTAAGTTTGCTACTTGTGCCTCGTTTAAACTACGTTTGGGTACAATATTGTTTGTAAAACGCCAAACTTTGCCTTGCTCGTGTTAAGAGTTGCTATTGATCTGTTTGTTGTCTATATGTGAGTTAGCTGCTAGCTTGTTAGCCTTCATGTGTAACAATAAACAGTCGGTATGTGAGTTAGCTGCTAGCTGTTAGCCTTCATGTGTAACAATGAACAAAGAGACTGGTTCCTGCCTGTTAGCCATGATAGCTACTTAGCGACATTAAGCCGGCAGCTAGCTGACTAGCGGTACTTTATGTATTGTTGTAAGTGAATATGTTTGCTTCGCTGTCGCCAGTTTTCAGTCTTATTGTAGTGGATGGATATCTGATAGTTGTTGAGTAAACCAGCAAATGTTCAAATGTAAACGGTCTGGCAGCTAGCTAGGTAATTGACATGAGCCAATTTATTCTTCCATTGGTTTGTATTAACCCTACTTAGTCGTTTGTGTCTGTAGAAAAGTCTTAACTTAAACCATTAGCGTTACCTACTAACTTGCTCAAGTTGTAAAGTGAATCAAACGGTATGTAACATCAATTGAAGTAAAATGCACCACCAAAGAAAATGGTACAATAACATGGAAAACACGTTAATCTTGTTATTCTGGCTTTGCCAATAGTTTCGTAAATTGTTTCTCTCTCCAAACTAATTACTTTCTTTCCACTTGATAGCTTCTGTGTGAAAGATGCCCCGTAAGAAGGTGACAGAAGTCTCAGGGAATGGTGGGATGAAGAAGAAGAGGGCAGGAAGCAAAAGAAAAGAGAGGGACTTCAGCAGCGACGATGAGTTTGACTACGAGCAGGAGAACAACAAGAAACCTGGCAAGCCTGCAACCAAGCCCGGCCTCCAGCCTGTCACTGTTGCAGATGATGTCAAAGAGAAAATAGTGAGTTATCTTGGTTAAGTCATACAGACTCCCTCTACACTTGGCATTAAAAGTGTAAATGTTTTAAATCTGAGCTTTTTTTTTTAAAGTAATCAATATTTCTACCTGTTGTCGCAACACTCAAACATTTGCTTCTTATCATACATCATATGACTCGTACTTGTGTTTGTACACTGCACCAAAATGGGCCTCAGGTCTTTTTCAGCTAAATACTCCATATATAGTATCCCCAGTGTAGAGATTCTTCCACCAAAGAGGTGAATGTTCCCCATACTATATGCAGTGTGTTCTGCATTGAGAACAGTATATTTAATGTAAATATTAATACTTATGTGTGGATATGCTCAAGTGTTTTAACTCCACTTTTGACAGAGGGCCTTTTAGTGTATGTGGGAATAATATTGTGTGGTATTTCAAAGCAGTAACAAATGGAACTAATGTTATCTCCAGTATCCCAGGGTTGAGATTAATGAGCTTCAGCTGTAACCTGTCAGTTTGGAACCTCAATGAATGAATGCTTTATTTTCTACAGAAACTGGAGTGCCCCAAGGTCAAGGGTCAACTGCTCATCTTTGGAGCCACCAACTGGGATTTAATTGGAAGAAAGGAGGTGCCCAAACAACAAGGTATGACACATTACTTTGGAATCCCATATCTTCGGACTGGTCCATACTGTTTCTTGACGCGATCTAGTTTAAATCAACAATAACATTACATATACCTCACACACTTTGGTGCCAATACAGACACTTGCAGTAGGATATTGGTAACACCTGTATTAAGCCTAAAGTTATGATTTGTGCTGCGAATTATTGTCCTAACTAACTACCCGCTTTATTGAGCATCTTCAAACTAGTGTGTTGATGAGAGTGTGTGGTCACACTGTAGTCACAGAATCAATGATGGATCTGCAGGTAGGGAGCATTGATGATTCAAAAAGATGACACTCAAAAGTGGGTTGATTGTATATTTTACGTAGGATTGGTTGATGATGTTTTTGGATTTTCTTTCTGCCATTTATCAAAATAAACACAGGTGCTTGGTAAGGAGATGAGGAATAACTTCACTTTGGACTGAGAAACGCATTTAAAAATTGGATACTAAGAAATAGTGATGATCCTAGCCAGAAAGTGATAATATTCATAAGCCAGCCTTTTCATTCAGTCAAACACTTTTTTGCAACTCTTTATAAGCTACTAAAAAGTGCTAAAAATTGCAAAATTTTAATAGAATTTGGAAGACATGTTTTAGTGGCTCTCCAATGCTTTTATCACAACCATGGTTTTATTACCTGTCTTTAAAAAATGAGACACAGAATATATGTGGATGTTCCCATAGACAGTTGAAAGTTAAGATTCTGGCCTCTGAAGGTGCTACTTTCCTAATGTCAAAATGGAGAATAAAAATAGAACTGCTCACTTTTTTTTTTTTTTTTTTTTAACAAAACCATATATACACATAGGCCACATATGTTTTAAACCCACTGAGACCCTCCTAGTACTCTGGCTGTGGTGATTAAGCCCTTAGATCAGTAATGTCCATTCATATGTATGCATGTTTTATCCTGCCCTCCTGCTGCGGTCACATTCATGCCTTGCGGCATGGTAGCCTCAGCCCGTGGTGTCTTCCCTTGTCATACTGGCACAAAGTGATAAGCCTTTACTAGTCATTCTTGAGACCAGGGTGGGGGTTTGGGGCTTTGGTAGAGGCAGCTGCGAGGAGCTGCATTGCGTAGACAAAGACCATCTCTATATGCGTGACCGTCGTGTTGTTGCCCCTGAAATTCATAGGGCAGCAACAACATATTCAAGCTATTTTGTTTGGTTTATTATTGTACATCACATGCTTGAATACAAAAAAGGTTTAGTCAGGTATTTTTGGGTAGTGTAGCGATAGTATGACACGGTTGTATCAACTGTTATGTCTCCCACATTAGCCGGTAGTTGATGGCTTTGTTGTGTACTTTCATACAAGGATTGTATGTAGCATGATGTATGTACCTGGTGATGTTGAATTATCTTGTATTGGCTATGCAATGTTGAATAAACCTAACTTGGTGTAGTTCTATTGAACGAAATGAGCTAAGACTTTATAATATGAAGAATAGAACGAATAGTAAGTGCTGACAGCTTGTCAGAATAGAGAGTGGTATATTGTGGTTGGCACAGAACCCCGAGCACAGGAATGTCCTGTATGACTACCATTCACACCAGACCCCAGACAGAACTGTGTACTGTGGTGTAGTTCCTTCATCATCGCTTCACTGTGGGCTGTGACTCGCTGGGTCGGCAGGTATTGATCAATGGTGTGTGTGTATATTACAGCGGCATACCGGAACTTGGGCCAGAACCTGTGGGGTCCGCACCGCTATGGCTGTCTGAACGACGTCCAGGTCAGCTGTGTGGTGTCGGGCCCCTGTGCCGCCCACAGCCTCCTCATCACCACTGAGGGCAAGCTGTGGAGCTGGGGTAAGTGCACCGTTTCAGTTGATGGCACACAGTACTATTTCAAGTGCTTTTTGGATGGACTCAAAGGCTTCCCAGTTCATTATAAATGAAGATGGGTCTATTAAATCCTGAAGTATTCCTTTTATAGCTCAGTGATCAATGGCCCACTAGACAACTAGTGGTCTGTTGCCACCAGCTGTAAACATGATACCAGGCTAAATGACTCATTTCTTTTTTTCTTTTTTTTTGGATTGGGGAGGCCCACATATACCAAGAGCTAAAATCTAGGCCTGAGCTTTTTGAAGTAGCTGAAATGGCCTGTGTTAATTGCATAACAAAACTGAATAAGAGAATGCTATTAGGTTTACTTTTCACAAAGCCTTTGAAATGTGAAAGTCTATACACATACTCCCCCACGAATTAGTATATGATAAAATATCTATACATGAAATGGTCGAATTGTCCAAAGAGAAGCATTGACAAGTACACATATTTGGTTATAAATGTCTTTGGCACACCTCTAGTGAAGACCTGCCCCAACACCTTCACAATGTGAAGGTGCATTTTATGTCCATTTTATGTCCAATCTCCCCATTAGATCTAGAAATAACACAATCCCACTGATCTTACAGAACTTGCTGTCAAATATGTCCCTCATGGTGTGTAGCTGTGTTTGAATCCTGAGACAAAGGATCGGTCCTCATTGAGCTTTTGTGTCTGGGGCCCTGCAGGTCGTAATGAGAAGGGCCAGCTGGGTCATGGGGACACCAAGCGTCTTGAGGCTCCGAAGCTGATTGAAGCCCTGGCAGATAACGTGATAGTATCTGCAGCCTGCGGACGCAACCACACCTTGGCACTCACAGGTAGGACTGGGCAATAATGTGTGGGGGGGACAGTCTCAGGCACAACAATCATTACAGAGCAATTATCTTGACAGTGGTATTCTTAGTTCGCTGCAGTTCTTGTTACAAGAGGATGGTTTCATATCCTCTTTGAGTTGAATTGTTATCAGTGCATTGCTTGAAAAGGCCAGGACATGCTTGGTGAGTGGGAATTGGACTGACATGCTAGTCTTTCCCCAGAGACCGGGACTGCATACTCATTTGGAGAGAATAAGCTGGGCCAGCTTGGCCAGGGCAACCAGACTGACGCCGTCCTCAGCCCAGCTCCGGTAAGTCAAAGCTGCCATATCTACAAGACTCTGTAAAGTTGTGGAAAAGGCTCTACTCTCTCATAGGGATGTATAGCAACATTTTCCCACATTACTGCTGATTGTTTTACCTCTGCGAACACTTGCACCTTTGCCTTGAATCAGTTGGCCCTGGAGTATAGAGGTCCAGAATCTGTCTATCATCTATCAAGTATGGTGGAATACAATATATATATCACAAAGGCTGCAATATGGGCATATTAAAATATATATTTTACAGTCAGACCCACGAGTCAAATCCAATGGAGGTTACAGTCTCGCAGCAGCTTTGTCCAGATCATGCAGTATTAGTATTTTCTAACACAAGAAAACTTGGAGGTCTTGTTTGCAACATTGGCTTCTGTTGCCTTTTTGGTTTTATTGGTGTTGAAGCCTCTCCCCTTACTAATACCCCTGTGAATGTTGTGTGTATATCAGGGTTGGAAATTGTGCCACTGTGGGCTAGTGGATTCCAAAATCTACCAGCCAATTTCTTGTTTTAACCAGCAGTGTGTAACTGCATGTGAAAAATAATAAAACAAGATCTACAATATTCATGCAATAGGTTATTTTATTTCATAAGGTAAATATTTAAACTCTTCAGGAAAATACTGACATTCTCTCTCATATACACACACACACATAGTACACACACAAGGCCCACCCCTACTCTGCCTCTGATTGGCTCTGATCTCACTCATGCCTAAACCTAAAACCAACTTGACCAACGAAGGCAACGAGTACTAGCCAATCAGAGGTAGAGTAGGGCGGGTCATCACAGAATGTGGGTGGGAAAGAAAATAAAGCAGACTTGACTTAATCTGTGTTGTGGAATGTCACAAATCACTCTGTTACACTACTTTTAAATAAGGGAGACTTGAGATTCAATCTGTTGTGGAATGTCACAAATCACTCTATTACACTACTTTTATTTACCATGGCTGGTAGTTTGACCAACTGCACAAAATCACCCGTATTTGACAGGTGCTAATTTCCAACCCTGGTGTGTATATGTACTGCTGGTTCTTGTTTGTATCTTGTATGGATGTACTATATGTATATAGGCATGGGTGAATATATCTTGTTTGGGTGCATTTATGTATATAGATGTATGGATATCTTACTGTATTAATGTGATGCACTGTACAGACTGTTGCAACAAGTTTCCTCTAGAAGGACAATAAAGAATGTATTTATCTTTCATTCTTTAGATTTCATACAACGGCCAGCCCCTGGTCAAGGTAGCATGTGGTGCAGAGTTCAGCATGGTGGTGGACTGCAAAGGAAACCTCTACTCATTCGGCTGCCCAGAATATGGACAACTAGGTAAACTCATACAAAGAAAGCACATCCATGGCCTACACATTTCAGCTTTGTTGAAAATCTTACAGCAAATTTGTTTTAAAGTAAATCAGCCTGATCACAATTGGAGGTTGAATAATACATTCAAGTGAAAATGTTCTAAAAATAAAAAGCCAATCTTAAAACAGTCGAATATGTTCTGCATAGTCTATTCCTGTGGCCACACTTTATTTGTAGCATGTTCACGCCAGATTTTAAAATGAGAGTGACATAAAGAATTTGGTGAACACATACTAGCATCGTTTACGCACCACAGAGAATGATGCAGTAGGACAGATGTGGGCCTTGGACATTGGCGTGTCAGTTTCTGAGACGTTTTAAGTTGATTTTGGCAAAACAAAAACATTTGAAGGTCTATTTTTCCCCAGGAATGTTTTGTATTGTACCTTGAAAAAATGTCTAATATGGACCTAGAACTCTACAAAGCAAAACTACCCATCTGTAGCCGTCATAACAAATGGAGCCTTTTTTTTTTTTGTCTCTTTCCATGCAGGACACAATTCTGATGGAAAGTTCATCGCTCGCGCCCAGCGCATCGAGTTTGACTGTGAGCTCATCCCTCGCCGCGTAGCCATCTTCATTGAGAAGTCCAAGGACGGCCAGATTATGCCGGTGCCCAACGTGGTGGTCCGAGATGTAGTGTGTGGGGGCAACCACACGGTGAGGAACTGAACTGCTTGTTTCCTGCTACTTTTTCCGCTTGTAAAGACTGCCAGATGGAAAGAGTCACAAACCACAACGGATAACTTGAATACTGGTGTTATGGGACGAGGTGCCTTATAAAGGTGTTGTGTTTTCCAGCTGGTGCTTGACTCTCAGAAGCGCGTACTCAGCTGGGGCTTTGGGGGCTATGGCCGCCTCGGACACACCGAGCAGAAGGATGAGATGGTGCCTCGGCTGGTGAAGCTCTTTGACTTCCCTGGACGCGGTGCCACCCAGATCTACGCTGGTTACCAGTGTTCCTTCGCAGTTAGCGAGATGGGTAAGGAGACTGAGATCACCATGTATGTCACGCTGCTCGAATGCACACACTGGCTATGAAAAGTATTCACACACACACCCCCCCCTTGACATTTTGCATATTTTCTTGTGTTTTGGAGTACTGTGTGCTACTTGTCCCAGTAGAATCAAGCAGTAATTACTTGTCACTGTGACGTCTTCTCTGTGTATTCCCAGAAGGTCACACGTGTGTTTGGTTTGGTTTGCAGGAGGACTGTTTTTCTGGGGGGTAACAAATACTTCCCGGGACTCAACCATGTACCCCAAAGCTGTGCAGGATTTGTGTGGTTGGAAGATCCGCAGCCTGGCATGTGGGTGAGTGCAACGGGCTTCATGTTGTTCTGGTTTATATGATAAAGTAATCCCTGTGAGCAAAAAGCTTAGGCTTCAGACTGCTCTGAACACTAGGTTTCAAACGTTTTTCTACTTTCCGCACAAGTTGATGTTGACTCGGGATGGATTTCTTTATATGGTCATCTGCTCCAGGCAGTGACAACAGTTCCGCGGTCAAAGACAACAAGGGAAAGATGATGCATGCACGTCTTTACAACGAAATCTTTTCAAGTAATAAGCAATCAGCTATAACCGACAGTGCAGGGAGATACTATACAGTCATTTGGCAACAGCAGAATAACATTTTAGTAGTTATGTTACCTTTATTTCCTGACGGAGGATGTTTTCCACTTCAGTTGACATTTTAGCGAATTTCGTACACCAAACGGAGACATCCTGCTGTAATCTGTGTTGCTGTAGATGTTCATGCTGTCCACTCTCATATTCCAAATCAGATTTGAACATGTACGGTTGGATTTGAGAAGTTGCCATTTCCAATCAAGAACAAAATTATATGTTACTTAGTAGGTTTACAGTTTCACTTTCACTTTCCACACCGGCAATAGCCAATCAGAAGAAAGTGGGTTTATAGGTAGGGGGCCTTAAAGAGACAGGAGCTAATACAGCTTGTTTCAGACAGAGGCTGGACAGAGAGGCTGCATAAAAGGCCAGTATAAGATAAATAAGGACTTTTGTGAACTGTAAATCACGCAAAGCTACTCTAGTGGAGTCCCAGGATAAACATAAAGACCTGAAATGAGCAAAAATGACCCCTTTAAGTTCTGTTTATTTTGTTGTTTTTTTTGTTTCTTGTTTTACATTTTGAAGGGCATTGCGTCATGTCATGTCATTATGTATATTGTAATAGAAACATATACTTTATCACAAATATGACCATTGTGATATACTGTATCTGTTCTATCATGCATGCGTACCGAAAGCAATTCCTCAATAAGTCGTGCACAAAGAGAGCATTGAGCAGATTGGGAAAACTATTTTTAAGGGCTTGTTCACTAACATTAGAAAATGTCATTGCAAGTAATTTCACAGCAATCCTGCATTAAAATGGAAGTGTATTAGCCACCTTTTCTCATTGGTTTCAATCAGTATTTGACCCTTTTTTGACAGGAAGAGCAGCATCGTTATCGCTGCAGATGAGAGCACGATCAGCTGGGGCCCCTCTCCTACGTTTGGTGAGCTGGTAAGTCCTGTGGTACTACTGAGACTTTGCCTCAAGTTACCTGCTGCTCCTAGGATATAAATGCAAGGCCACACAAAACGTCCTATTAGATGATACATGTGAAGTTACACCCCGAGAGGAAAAGGCGCCAGGAGGTGTGAAACGTCTCAAACTTCTAATAAATTCTGACATTTTTTTATTCAACTAAGGTGATTACTTCAGCTTCCTACTGCAGACCAATGAGAAACATGATATTTATTTTTTTAATTGTAATACACGGTGAATTAGAAAACATCAACAATTGCAATCATTATCTTAAGCTCTGAAGTACTTCACCCTATTGTGTTTCTTCTCCAGGGATATGGAGACAACAAGCCTAAATCCTCCACCACTGCCCAGGAGGTCAAGACCTTGGATGGAATCTATGCCGAGCAGGTAAATGCTGGACCCCCATAAATGCACACAAGGCCCCGATTAGCTCTCGATATTGGGGGTCATTTTTAATTTTTAGAGACAGCAGAGGTTGAAGCTCTTGTCCCTGACTCATTAAGATGTAAACTGCATCATCGGGCTGCTTGGCTCATTATGAGACCGTTGTGAATAATCACCAAGGGGCATTAGGGAAGCGTCAATAATCAGTGGTTACTAGAACTCTCCAAAAGGGTCAGGGAAATAATTGTAATGCTGAAATTCGGTGGCATCAAGAGTACACAATTCATTGAAAATCACAATTTTAGTAATAATTAATTATGTCATTGTGTAACTTGGCAATTATTTACCTGTAGTGTAGTTGTGCTTCATTACATTTAGAACGCTGTTTTAATAAATCAAGCACTCCCATGCTATTGACAGTGGGCAGGGCTTGACATTAAGCTTTTTTTAGGTACTTGTACTTCGGATATAGAAAATACTTCGGGAAATATTTTTATTTTTTACTCATAATAATAACATAATGCCACCTACTCTGCCACACACTACTAGATAGAACGCATCTGATTCTGGAGTAGGGTTGAGTATCAAGACAGAACGCATCTGATTCTGGAGTAGGGTTGAGTATCAAGACAGAACGCATCTGATTCTGGAGTAGGGTTGAGTATCAAGATAGAACGCATCTGATTCTGGAGTAGGGTTGAGTATCAAGATAGAACGCATCTGATTCTGGAGTAGGGTTGAGTATCAAGATAGAACGCATCTGATTCTGGAGTAGGGTTGAGTATCAAGATAGAACGCATCTGATTCTGGAGTAGGGTTGAGTATCAAGATAGAACGCATCTCATTCTGGAGTAGGGTTGAGTATCAAGACAGAACGCATCTCATTCTGGAGTAGGGTTGAGTATCAAGAACCGCTTCCTAATGGTCAAGAACCACACTTCATTAAGAAACACAAGTTATGAATATGCTTATCGAACCCTTACTGTATAAAGCCCCTCCGGACTAGACTGAGGCAAGCAATTTATCAATTTATTATCCATTATTCAACAGTTGCTAATTGTGCCCAATCCCCTTTGTGATAATATAAGTAGCATTCATTCAGCGGTGCCATATGAGAAGTGACTGCAATTTCTACTTGCCTGTTTGGGCAACAAGATAATATACTTCACTTGTCCAATCACACATTCTACTTGTCCAGAACAAGCCTTAATATCAAGCCCTGTGTTGTGACCAATCACAGCCCCCAGTGCTGTTCCATGTCAGCAGCAGCATGAGCAGAGTCTGGCTGTAATGAGTCAATCTAGAAGTTGTGAGCGGGCAATTTAATGGTGGATTGTTTTCACCAAAAACCATCAGTGCCCATAATTGTGGTTACATTAAGCACAATTATTAGTGTTATCATTGTAGCCATAATCACCCATCCTTGACCAAAAGTGTTCGTTTTGAATTTCAATTTTAATTTCTTTTTGATGTTTACAAATGAAACTAAAGAATGCTGTGACCCTTACTGAGAATTGTGTGTGTGGTTGCAGGTGGTGATGGGTTACTCTCACTCTCTGGTCATCGCCAGACAGGACAGCCAGCAGGAACAGGAGAAACTTAAGAAACTGCCAGAGTACAACCCCCGAACACTTTGATTGGGCCACACAGCCAACAACCTCTCACCTTTTTTTCACCTTTTCACTTCAGAAGAGGCCAAAGATGCTCACCAGGAAGCATCTGCCCTTTTCAGTCACCTGTTGGGTCACGATGATGTTCTTTGGGATGGTTGGGTTAAGCGGTGGAGGCTCTCACAGGTCGGGAGTGTACACACATATCTCGACAACCAGCAAACTGGGTCTACATCAATTTGGACATTTAAAACTTAAATGCGCCGTAACAAGAGACTGGAGACACAACAGTTCCTCTGGACCAAAGGTAGCTTTCCGGTTCTCACAATGGTGAGCAAGACATCCCTACATCCCACAGCTAGAAAGAACTAACAACAAATTCCTCAAAGCACTTGATACTCTCCAGAGTTGTGCCTCCATATACTTCTGCATTTATCCACAAAGCATTCATTCAATGATTATGGTTCTTTTCCCCTTAATTCCTTGCAGTTACTTTAACTGATCTAATTCTCTTCCTCACAACAATGGGTGCTACATCAGGACCCTCAATCTTTTTCCAGTGAGGGATTTTTTCCTAGATCAACACTCCATATCTGTGCCTTTTTTTTAAAGTGTATTTTCAGGATATGGAATTACCAATTGTTTTTGTTGTTCCCAAAGACCAGTTGTATGATTTTGTTTGTATGGTAGCAATACTGAGTATGTGTGATGCTGCCAGGAAAAATACAATCAGGATTTGGGACATGGTGTTCTCAGTTAGTGCACTCCACACATTGATGTTACATTCCTTTTGTTTTTCATTTGTTCAATTGAAGTGTTTGCATCAAAGATGCAAACCCAAGTCCTTCCAAGGCCATAGTTTCTGCTAGGTTTCCTTCTCTGGTACCATCGGCTGTCCAAGCGCTTTCAGCACCAGGTCAGATTGAAACCTTGCAGAAGCAGTAATGCACTGTCTGTGAAAATGTTTTAACATTTAACAAGGTGTGTTAGAAAATTACAATGTAATTTGTTATGGTGGTGTTTGTCTCTGGGTTAGAATTGTTTTTCCATTGTAATGGTAATTAAAGACTCATGTCAATTGGTGATCTGTTTACCTTGATGCTCTATTTGTTACTTTATGCAGGACCTGCATGTTAGTCATGCAATTTGAATGTTTAGTTATTTTGTCTTGAAATCTTGTTTTTCTCAGAACAAATGTAAAAAGTTGACGCCCAGAAACGTCCTGAACACAGCAAAATAAGAAAATCCAGGCAGAGGGCAGAGTCTCTGCAGATACAGACACCAACACACACTTCTAGCGGGTCATAAGTGATGAGTTTACATCAGGGGTAGGCAACCATGTGCCATGGAGGCCAAGAGGGTGCAGGTTTTCATTCCAACCAAACACTACACCAGGTGATTTCACTGATTAGCCCCCTCCTCTCTTGTCAAAGGTGTGCCAATCAGTGAA